>JARFJB010001938.1:940000-1010000 GCA_036346205.1 Vesta saturnalis | reverse complement strand
ACACACACACACACACACACACACACAGACATCATGTGAGATAATATATCCATTTTCCTTCGACTACACTCTGCACTTAGTAAGGTGCTTGGGGTGAAGTGCAAATGTGTTTGTGTAAATTTGTAGTTAGTCTCGCCAGTGTTAGCTCTGTTGCAACGCCTGGTCCACACGCAGGCAGCAAATTTAGACGTAAGACGATAACAACCAGGAGTTAAACCGCACACGCATTTAGGTGTTTGATACGGCACATAACGTTAGGTTAGTGAATGGTTATTCTTTATTTAACAGGACTGGAGGGGGCTCTGACGTAAAAAAATTGTCAACGTTTCGTAATAACGGCGAGGGATAAAATTGATTTTTCTGAAATTTTGGCAAAATTGGTTATTTTTTAATTAATTAAAAACATATTTTAAAGGCTCTTTAGAATATAGGACACGCAATTGCTCTATGGGTTACACTAAAAAAAGTAAACAAAAACAAAAAAATTTTGGACGCTATTCCAACCCTTGATCAAAGAATATAGGTACAATAAGTGCAGTTTCAAGAGAAATAGTACCGCACTTTCTTTGTAACTGCAATTGCTTTATTTACCTACCACTAATAAAGTGACTTTGACATCAGAGCTTTGATTTAGCTTCTATGTAATTAAAATTCCCTGTGTATCTGCAATCAACTCTAGTTTTCTGAAAGATTTATCCTTTAAAAATAAGATCCAATAAAATGTTTTAAAAATAAATAAATACGATCAAATGATTTAAAACTGTAAAATTAAAATTTGCGAAATATTATCTTTTAGACGAGTAGCAAAGAATTTAATGGCCTGATAATATAAAATGTATCACCACAAAATAATATAGTGCATATAATTTGGATTGAGCAATAATAAATAAAGCGACGAAAGTAGAAAGTAGTGTAAGAACACATGTTTCGTATTCGGAATTGCTAGATCTTTACAAACTTGTGTTTGTAAAGTTCAATGCGCTGCATGTCTCAGAAGTCCTTTAACGATTTCGTTCCCGGTAAATGTTGGCATTGCGTATGAATTATAAATTAGTGTATCGGAATTTGGTAGGTTTAGGATTATTTCTTAGAATGAAAAAAATTAATGAAAAGAAAACGTGTTACTGTTTGAAAACAGATGTAGGTTGTCGACTTTTAAAGAGGCGCTTGCTTGAGTGTTGTCAAAGATGGCACTGACGTAGCAGTTGTGTAATGTTGATGATAGATATCGTATCTGGGGCACTCATACGCATAGGATGACCATCTGATTTTTACCCTAACTGAACCTGTAGTCCTTTTAGTAGCTGTTTAGAAACTGCACAAATGCTGTTAGCTCTTGATTTTATAGTATAGTGTGTCTAGGAGACCTGTTTTTTAATCCATATCAAACCTTCTTTGTTGTTAACATATACTGCGACTGTGGTTTTTACCTGTTGAAAGCTTTTGTTGCCCTCTCATTAGTAGCATTATTTGGTGGGTAGTGAAGAAGTGCTGGCGAGATCTATACCTGCCTACCCTGATGCATTAAAATCACTTTGAACAGTTTCGGTAACAACTACTGCTGCTTTCATCCAGAGTGCTGGGAAATGCTTAGCTATCTAACAATCCTACGTTATTGCCGAGTTACCAAAGGTATGTTATTTTCTTTTTCAGTTCTGCATTATCTTAGATGTTTTATTGTTTGCTATACGCTGCTTGGTACGTAGAAGTTGTAGCTTAAGATTTCAAAAAAACATGTCAGCTTTTTCCTTCGTATTAAAGTCGTATCCAAATATGTTCAAGCATTGGGTATGCAGATGGATTTTGCTTGATAAGAACCACACCAGTACTGGAGACCGTTTCTATGTTTTACATTATTTGTTTGTCCCACGTACATTAGCGTTTAATGTTTGGAGCACTAGCGAGCTTCTATCTTTCCTGACTGGATCCGATTTGTGGAAGTGATGGTATGTTTTGTTGCTTGAGTTATGGTTTCTATAACATATTCGAGCCCCTCCGGATTTTGTATAGGGGAACTTCCATCGGCAATACACCATTACAGGGCATTCATTGACCCTGGTGGCGTATATATTGGCATTACTGCCTGTATGTGGCCAAAACTTAGATCGCATATTTGGAATATTTTATTACCCAATAACGATTATGGCGATACTCCCGAGCTATGTGTTATTGCTGCAGCTCTGTGGCCGGATACCCATTGTAATTGGATTATCGCAGCTGTAGATGTTACAGTATCGAATGGAAAAACTGATTTTGTTGTAGAGATGAGTTTTTCGGTGTGTTACTAATTAAAGGTTGAGGTTGTCGCTGTAAATTTCCAATAGCGACGATGATATGATAATCCTAAGAGAGGCATGTATAATCCTCGTCATATATTCTGCTACTTTGTTTAAGTGGGGTATATAGAGAGTATTTGGAGTGTGATAGGGTGGTATCTTGTGTATTGGTTTGTTATTATTGGATGTGGAGATGGGATGTGATTTTGTATTGTTTAACGGTTGTACTGTATATATTGTTGGTTTCCCTCTTCCTTTAGTCTGCATTGTATTGGCTACTTTAACTGGGATATTACTTTTCTTGCTGAAGTTGCTGTTTGGCTCTTTTACATGTGTATGTTCCTAAATAAAGAGTTGTTTCAATAACTACCCCAATTTTTTGTTCCGGTCAGTCTCAATGGTAGGCGGATTGTTAGTTAATGTTAGTTTATTTATTTTTTTATACAATTGGCAACTGAGCAATTTGAGACACAACGGACACAAGATGATGAGCGGCGTTATTATAAAGCTAGAGAAATGCTTTTTGTGTTACATGTAAGGATGCCTGGTAAAAGAATTTTATGTTCTTTTTAAATATTTCAAGTTCGTTGAAGTTATGCAGAGCAGGTGGAAGAATCTGTACCTATACTCGAGTATAATAATTACGTTAGAGCTTTCCAACGTATTTTGAAAATACTGCTGGAGCAAGCGCACTATGGAAAGCCATACTTCCCTTATCCATGTTTTTTAATTATTACACATTATATACCGACCTATCAATTGGGTCGATTGTCTTATTGCACATTTATCACTCGTTATTAAACCATCAACTTGGAGCACTTTCTATGATCACTTAAAACGCTATTGTAAACTATTACGCAATCCTTCTATTACATCCAAATTGGCAATTTTTGCACTTTTTATTATTTTAATATAGAAGGTAATTTTCTATTTCTTACCTATCACTGTTAATTAATTCTTATTTGCAATTTTAACACTTTATATGGCAGTGTGATTATACAATGTCGCTTAGACTGCGAATTCTGATCGCTTATTTTAAATGCGATCCTTTATGTTAGATTACTTATCGCGACCGTTTGTGATCGCTCACTGTATGCCTTAAAAACTGTACATCATGATGACAGCGTCATCCTTTCCCAACACATTAATGCACTTACAAATGCCGCGCATTCAAATACTTTCAAATTGAATATATAGATAACTTATGGAAATAAATCCAAGCTTTTCATCTTAATATTAATTACATTCCAATACAAATAAACAATAATCGTTTTTATACAGAAAATAATATACAAGTATCTAATATCGTATAATTTAGCGCAAAATTACGGTAAGTGAACTAATGTGGTATTAACTTTAATAAGGTTTATACGTCACGTTTATCTTGATTAATTACTTCTAAATGAAAATTCTAGTATACACGATTAACAATTAATTATGTGTGTCCCAAGACGCGTTCATAATAATGCATAATAAGCTTCTAAAAGAAGCCCAGTTAAATACTCATAACCCATCTAATTAAGTAATAAAGAACACACAAACAACACCCGCAACACAACAACGATTACACACACGGAACACCACCACGACACGCACGCACAGCACAGCACGCACGCACGCACGCACGCACACGCACGCACGCACAGCACGCACGCACGCACCACACGCACGCACGCACGACACGCACGCACGACACGCACAGCACCACGCAGCACGCACCACGCACGCACGCACCACACACCACGCACAAACACACACACACACACACACACACACACACACACACACACACACACACACACACACCACACACACACACACACACACACACACACACACGACACACACGACACACACACCACACACCACACACACACACGAAGACACACCACGACACACGGAACACACACACACACACACACACACACACACGAACACACCACACACACACACACACACACACACACACACACACACACGGACACACGACACACACACACACGACACACACACACACACACCACACACACACACACACACACACACACACACACACACACACACGGACACACACACACACGACACAACACGGACACACGGACACACTACGGACACACACGGACACGGACAGACACGGACACGGACACGGTCACGGACACACGGACACGGACACGGACACGGACACGGACACGGACACGGACACGGACACGGACACGGACACGGACCACGAAGACACGGACACGGACACCAGACACGGACACGGACACACGGACACGGACACAGGACACGGACACGGACACGGACACGGACACGGACACGACACGGACACGGACACGGACACAGAACACGGACCGGACACGGACACGGACACGCACGACGGACACGGACACGGACAGAGGACACGGACACGGACACTGACACGGACACGGACCCGGACAAGGACACGGACACGGACACGGACAATCTAACAAATGGCCAATCGACACGGACACGGTCAAGGACACGTAACCAGTGATATAATACACGGAACCTCTAACCAGAACAACATCAGTTCATATAGTTCTTCGAGTAACGAGAAGCAGTAGCCGAAAGTTAAACGTATCCTGAATATGGCAAGTGGTATCTTGCCGAAATGTCGACCTAACAGGATTGTTGAAACCTCAACAACATCACCAACTCCAACGCGGACCAGTACCCGGAACATAGGTTTAACATGTGGTGTATCACATCGACCACATTGTGGTCCATTATTATTTTTACTATTCACCTTGGACATTTCCTTCGGAACGAAAACCGAATTCCAATATATGCTTATTTCTTCGTTGGTTATATGTCTTGAACGCACACGTTTTGTATAGTTAACGCTGTCTGTTCCTTCCAATCTCTCTTTGTGTCTTTCGAAGCTAACTTCAGGTGGGCGTTTTTTGTCAGGATACTTCTGAGCATAGCTTCGGGATGGAAGAAGAGAGTTTCGATCACATTCTCCTAATTCATTCTAGTGCGCAAAACAGTGAATATCGCAATACGAATTTGTATAACTTTTGCAGCGTTTTAGTTTACTGTAACACTTTAATGACCGTGATCAATAATTGTTTATGGGTGACTTGCGGCACATGCCTGTGCTATAACGAATGACCAGCGGCGTTCACTATTTCGCTGTCTATCACCGGCTGTTACCTTCTCGCCTTTGTTAGCGTCTCTTTTCTGCGCACATATAAGTTAATACTACAATATACAAAGTAATTTTCATAAAAGCATTTATACAGGGTGCTGCAGAGTAATAAATCTCTTATATTAAATTGAAATAAAATTAAATTAAATTTCTATGGTCATTTACGAGGTGTTACATAGATTTGCAATAGCGCCAAGTAATTTTTTCGAAATTATTTTATAGAGGGCAGCATATGAGATATGAACTATAATTATTGTTTTTCACATTTCTTAAAGAAACCGTTATTCATTTTGAGAAAAGTTACCTGGAGAAACACTATTTTTAATCGCTGTCAAGCGGCAAGTCCATAAATAGACATAAAAACAACTAATAACATTAAAAAAAAAACATTAATTTTTATTTTTTAAAATGATATACCATCTCCAACATAAAACATTATAACAAATCGGTCTGTGAAGATAAAATTTACTAACATAATGTAGTTTTGTCAGGAAACGTTTATAAATCTTTGCCAGTAAAGGAAGGCAATCTGGCGGCCTCTTAAACGAAATGTAAGTATTTCTTAATGTTCGAAACAATTAGGATCATTAGTTTTTTTTTAAAGTATAAAAATCATACAAATAAATTTATCTAAATATTATTTTTAGATTTTTACATAAACAAAAAATTATGAAAACTGTACACTTTTGTAGTGTAGTGTCAAGTCAAGTATCAATAAATACGAAATTCCCCTCGTAAAGTAAACACACACATTTACTGTATGCTCGATAATCCAATTATGCGTAATAACGTGTTATAAAGACCGCAAACACTGGTCTATTAATAACACTTGTTACAAATAGGACAAAGTATTTCATTACCACAAGTTATATTTCAACTCGTTATCGACTGCTTCTTTTTTTACTATTAAATATTCAGTATTAAAATTGTACATAATCATTCAGAAACAGTAAACAATAAATTCAATATTTACTGGGTTAAATAAAATGTTCATAAAAACCGCAATATTGCAAATATGATAAGCTCTAACCAACGGTAGGTAATATCGTTTAAATGATTGCGTGCATTTTAGGGTAGCTATTATAATATAAATGATCCAGAAAGTTTCCGACAGATATTACAATAACGCTGTTGTTTACTAAACTTTT
Organism: Vesta saturnalis; assembly: GCA_036346205.1. Taxonomy (NCBI): domain Eukaryota; kingdom Metazoa; phylum Arthropoda; class Insecta; order Coleoptera; family Lampyridae; genus Vesta; species Vesta saturnalis. Next base: position 1,003,404 of record JARFJB010001938.1, on the reverse strand, counting down.
ATACAATTAGCATAATAGTTAATTTACAGCCAGGAAGTAGGAAACTTTGAGTAACATTTCTGGTTTGTAGATGCATTGTTTGGATATAAATGTGCTCAGACGTACTACCTTACAAATGCACACGTTAAAAATCTCAGTTAGGCCCACTTCTGGGTTTCCACAAAAGTTTGGTTAAATATTAAAATTTCTATACACGGAGCACTACAATGTTTAGTAAAGTAAAGTTCAAATAATTTAATAACTTAATAACTCAGTGGCGGATCTAGACCTTCCGGGCCCTGAGCGATTTTATATGGTGGGCTCCCCAAGACAAGGGGAAATACAACCTATCATTACAAATTGTAATGATACTGAAATAAAAAACACAATTTTTAATAGAGTTCAGTCAAGATTTTAATAACACAATGCAATGAAACTTACATGATACTTATTTCTTACTATTTGTAGTCATTTTACTTTCCTTGATGAAGGTTGTGTAAGAACTTAAAATAATACTTTGCGACCCTTTTTTCGGCTGAACTCTTCTATTACTTCACTGAAATCTAAGCCAGTTGTCAATTAATTTTCTATGGATAGAAGAGCTATGGACGACAAACGCTCTTGTGACATTTTGTTTTTTAAATATGTCTTTATAAGCTTGAATTTTGAGAAGATCCGTTCTGCAGATGCTACTGTTACTCTAATTGTAGCAATTATTCTAAGTGCAATGAAAACATTTGGGTATACATCTGTTAAGCTGTTCTGTACAATGTACTTAAATATTTCAAGCACATCATCTCGTTATCCATTGTAAACAATAATCAACATTTTCAGTTCTTCGCAAAGCTCTACTTCGTCAACATCATGATCCTCTCCGTCGCTTAATGTAAGCTGCAAGTCTTTCTTTGTACGTCTTAAAAGCACCGACTCTTGGGTGGCAGCTTGTTTGCACTGCATCACCTTTCACAAAAAAGTAGTTTATATTAAAATTTTCTTCTAGAGAAAAGTCGGGGACTTCATCATCTTTTTCATACCGAAACATTTTCTTCTAACAACTCTTTTTTACATTTTTAAATGTGGGTTCAATACTGGCTTCACCCGCTACTTCTCTAGCTGTCACTAATGCAGAGACAAATCCATTAACTTGGTATTCATTTCGTCACTTAACGAATGTGTCCAAACGTTGAACTGCTGCATCTAAATGCATATTAATATTTTGCTACTTCTTACCGATAGCATGTGTTTTGACCAGGACGTCATACCATAGTACAATTGATACCACGAATTCATATGATCATATTTCATATTCCAATGATTGACATTAGCTGATGAAACCACAGTCCGTACTACTTTCTTCCGCGTAAAGTTGTGAGGGCTTCACAAACATTACCCAATTGGTACCTCACAGCCTTTATTGACTCACTTCTGCACTCCCATCTCTTCTCAGAAAGAGGTTTAAGAATGATATCAACATGTGACTTGACATGAGAAACCCAAAACCAGATCCCTGTTGTGACTACCTCAAGGTACAGAGAATGCCAAGGGATTTATATTGAGTAGCTGGTTTGAAGGGACAAGCAACAAACATTTAATTCATTAATTATTTAGTCAGCCAACTTCCCACCTGTAGTTTTCTCAACAGCTACCAATCCCAAGAAATATTCTTAAACTTCCGCTGTTTCTTTATTCACTATTCTCATGATGATTGAAAGATGCTCAATTCGTGCAATATCTCGAATGCAATCAAGGATTATAGCAAAATATTTATTTCACTGCATAGTGTGCATTATTTCATGTGGTTGCGCATTAGCTGGATAAATTCATTCTGAATTGTCTTACTCAGGTAGTGGGTTTTCTTCAACCCTGTCCCATCGATAACCTGTTTCGGTGCTTTTGAAGTGTACGGTCAAATCTGGCTATTAAGTTGACCAAATCCAAAAAATTTCCGCTTGAAATGAATGCAAGAATTCTTCGTGTCCTCTGAAAGACAAGTTGTGACAGATAAAAACTTAACGATGGCTAACAATCTCTCTAAAATATTTCCACTTCGAAGCTGAGTCTGGATTTCAGCATCAATAGTATTCCTCTAGACAAGTGTTTATTAGAACCTAGAATTTCACCAAAATTCATATGGAATTTATTATTTTCATGAGATTTTATTTATCAGCAAATGTTACCAGTCTTCAAGCCTTCATAACAACCAAGAGCAATAAGTTTGAAGTTGAGTTAGCACAACAAACGATATGCAAAACAGTAAACAGTTGTTTGACTGGAAACCAACCATCGCTTATCCTGCCCCATTAGCAAGTTTTTTGCATAATGGACTAAAATGTTTTCAGTTTCGTTTATAATTTATCGACTTCCATAACAATCTGTAAGATCTGAGTTAGTTAATGTTTTGGCCACAGAAATGGGTCACTGAAATTTAGTACAGTAAAAATTGTTGTTGACAGTTTTCGTGTAGACCAACTCATTCACTAATATCATTGTTGACCAGTAAGTTTTCTGCTGATTCGGAATATATTGTATTAAGTTCCACATGTGGGTTAATCACGCCAGTGGGACCTGCCACATCAGAAAATACACAGCTCACTTTTACTTGGCAGTCGATGGACCCACAAGGGGAAACTGGAGATTTTGAGATTAAAACTAACTATGTCATTATCCCTATTTTTTAAAATCTAAATGTACCAAGATGCAAACACGAAATCCCTGATAACTAACCACGGCCGATTCTAGTAGGAAACTAAATACCGTGTCGCCGCAAGACAGCCGTCTCGCTCGCGCCGGCCTCTTGCCGCAACTCCCTGCGCCACCAACACATCGGTAGATCTCGCTCCGTGATCGATTAATATCTACCATGAAATGTTAACTTGAATGTATTTTTCCATTACTAGTATTTTAAGTCGAGTATTGTGGGCAATATCTATTAAAAGTTCGAAAATTATACTTAGTCCTGGGCGGTCGCCCTTAACTAAAACTGTTATGTGTGTCAATAGGATATCAGAGAATTAACACGTTCATGGACAGGACGTCATACGACGTCCGACTAGCAGGAACGTAACGTTGTACAACGTCCTATTTCAAACTACTGCTGTCAGCTTGACATTGAATGACGTCAAGTTTTGAATGCTTTTACGTCTTGGTCGGTTTTCCCGTCCCAAAATAACAATAATGTTTTGTAATATGTCTCTCTATATATTTTAAATAAGGGTGATGTATCGATGATGTAAACATCATATTTGAATATTTGGATATTTAAATAATAACGTGCTAGTTTTCTTGCGGTATTTTTCTGGCATTTTGATGCAAACAATGATATTTAACCCTAGATTGCCAAAATACGTAAAATTTACGTCTCCTTGTCGTTTAACATTATGTCATTTTGTTAAGTGAGTATTATGTTGCTCATAATGTAAAAGGACCAGGTGTAGCATTGCGCATAATGGCCGACCGAAGAATAGACTACAGCAAATCAAATTTTTATCCAGAATAAAGCACCATATTTAAATGCCGATTTAGTCACACTCTGTGACGGAAATGGAAACAAGATTAAAAAAATTAGTAATATATAATATAAAGTTACAATAATCATAAACTAATACAAATATATAATTCTTAATCAATTGACGAAAAAAAAATCAATTTCTATATCGATTTATGTGAGTTGTAAAGGAAGATGACCTGTTGCTTTTTGTATTTGGGATAAATTTCTGATTGGTCGAAGGAAATGACTGCTGTTGCTTGTCTCGCTGCAAATTTTCTCCCCACCCCTAAGTCAACCAAGTAACTGTACTGTTGTTTGTTGTATCAGCCTCAGTTGCGAGTTAGCTTTCATAGTGTGTATGTCTACGCCCTGTACGTCACCTTTAAGTATCGTTGGCAAAAGGCGATGTAATTCTGAACGTAAGTTTTAGGAGTTCTTGGCGCTCAAAGGTTTGTACTATGTATGTATTGTTGTAAATTGAATATTTTTTCGTTAAATTTATATCGATTGGTCGGTCAACAAACTCTAAAAAGAAGTGTGAGGCGTCCCTTGACAGATAACGAAATGTAGAAGTACTTCTGCAATATAAGCGAAGCTGAAGATGAAAATTCCAGGTGGGCGCTAAAAAAGAAAATCAAGAGTTCGGGAAAATATGGCAATCAGAAAAAAGTTAAATTATCAGAACTTCCCACTTCAGGAATTGTATAATTATGTCAGTAGTAGAGTAGATAGCATACACTTGGAGAGTTATGATGATTAGGATAGCGAGGCTGAAGGGAATAAGCTGCACATAGTCAAATAAAATAGTGATATTTCAAAAGCTTGCATTATAGACATTGGTAAGCCTACACGAAGGGCGAAAAACCCGTGCTAGAAATATTGTTTACGTCAGACAAGGGGCAAAAGGAAACGCTATAGATGTTCTAGAACCAATTTGTGACTTTGAAATATTTTTTGCTAATGAAATTATGCAAGAAGTGCTTCAACATACAAACACGAAAATCAGTGATCTACGAAACAGTTACAAAGTACAAAATGCATTGTAACGAAACAATAATTGCCGTTACCGAACAACTAGTTAAATTGTCAACCATTACCTAGGCAAGAAAAGGATAACCAATCCTCATAGACGTTCCGTTCAATTATTGCTAAATAGATGTATTTGAACGCCCGGCATTTTTTTTAATTATAATGATTTCATTATAATTATATAAATTTAAATTTCGTAAACATTCAGTATAAATATTCTTCGGGTACCGATATATTCCGCGTCAACAAGACAGGTTGCCTTATCAAACGCACAACACGTGCCTTGAGAGGAATAGAATCGAATTTTTCTTTAATGTAGATAGTGCATTGTTGACGAACAGTTCCGTTTGTGTTTTGATAGTTTACGATAAACGTAAGTATTTTACTACTGATTTATTACTGTTTGAGTATTTTGAATCCGAATCTCAATAACCGAAATTTTCATTTGGGCCTAATTTTGTAAATGAGTATACATTAACAGAAGTACATTATACAGTTTTTAGTTTTTCGAGAGAAAGAACCATCTTATCTGGAAACACTTGGTTTCGCTTATGTTCGTGGGTGTTTCATTTATTGTAGATATATTTAACTAACTTGGTTTATGCACGTGTGTAATTATTAGATAAGCGGATTACCCACGAGTTTCTATTTCGTTTCCTTCTTTGCAGTTTAGCCATACTACCGTTACCGTTGTCTTTAACTCAGTATTTCTATTACCACTGCGTTTACTATAGATGCATCATTTTTACACGGGGTAACCGCTTACAAATTAATATTAATCTTAATTACCGTGGAGAGGAGTTTAGGCTTCTACATCACCGTTTACCTAGATTGGCGTCAGAGAAACCCGATTTTCACCGCGATAATCCCTCCGCCGTTTACCGCTTCCGTCCCTAGTATATAATGACTAACCGTTCACCCAAAGTAAAAGACATAAATTTGGCGCCCGAGCATATTTCGAAGGTTTATACCGGTGTTTAAAGAAGCTTAGATCATTTTGTTGACAATTTTATGAGGAAAATGTCGACCACCATATCGATCTACGACGATGTTTGCCGACCGCGTAGCAGACGCGGCGATATTACTGTCCGAGACTAACACGGATAACGAGTGACCATATGAACGCATTAGCTGAATATACCGCCTGCGGAAAACAGAACTCCGAGGGGAGTTATCAAAGTTCAGTTTGTCCGTAGAAGGCAACCAAGCAAAGTTACGCTGGCACCTTAGCCAGTAGATCTGAAGTGGGAGTCGCCCACTGATCGTTATCGCTACCACTGCCCCGTTTATACCAGTAACCACGTCGAATATAACGTCTACTTTGACGCAATCACCTGCTACAACCCATCAATTGGCAGCACTAGCAACTGCTTATTCTACTGTAGCAAACACCATAACGCATGCTCCGGTACCGAGACTACCGCATACCGTGAGGTCAATGCCGGTACCAATTCAAACACAGATACTCCAACAACCGCTGGTGTTGCAGCAACCGGATGTGCTTCAACAGTCGCCACCTGTACCACTACCGAGAATCGAAACTCGGGGATGGAACGTCGAGGTTGACAGTACTACCGATCCAGTCTCGTTCTTGGAACCAATAGGAGAAATAAGCAAACGGTATGACATTTCCTTGGACAATTTAGTCGTTGTTCTTACCTACCGGTAACGCGCTATTTTGGTAACGCAACAACAAATACCGCCAGCAGAATTGAAACACGTTCTAGAACGATTTCCAAATTCCTTTCTCCTGATCGAATATCACATCAACCTGGAAGCCAAAATCAGCCGCCGTGTACATAAACGAAACGAACCGGTAATGACATTAATCAACGAGGTGCAAACCCTGATCTGGCGACATGGTCACATATCTGCCGAGTAAGAGTTATACTGGCTACATCGGAATTCATTACCGGAATACCACATGTATGTGCGCCGCGCCAATTTCCTTCAAGTTCAACAAAGTTTATTAAAAATTTTAGAAATCAACAATTCATTTTTATATACGTATCACACTTAAAACTAAATATAATAATAAATGTGTATTGTGTTGTATTGGTGGTGCGCTGCTCAGGAATCTTCTTCCCCTTCAGCGCGTGGATTGCGAAGTTGTTGGGTTGCGGATCGTGTGTATTGCCTGTTGATAGTGTTGTGCTTTGCATTGTTGGTCGTTCGTAAAAAAAAAGATGAGTTGTGGAGATGTGGTGATGCTGGAGTATGTTGTGTGGTCTGTCCTGTTGTCGCTCGGTTGTGGCTGGTTGATGATGCCCTGCGAATCTGAAATAAATAGAAACATGTGTTAGTTGTGTGAAACATTGTCGGTTTTAACAGAACAAAATAAATTAAATTGACGATACTGTATACTTATCTGGGCACCAGACTTCACTCCGAACCTTTGTCTGATTACCCGAAAGGCGCAACCACCTCTGAACCGTGAGAGGATCACTCCCCACAGATCCATCGCAGTTTGCGCCTGAACGAGCGCCGCTGCCACCTTACGGATGACAGGTAGGGCCTTCTCCATATCGAGACATCCGAGGAGGCCCAATATGGCGTCGAACCCTAAGGAGGGTTGGGCAGGCGGGGTAACGACAGCGGCGGGAGCCGTTCTCGGTACTTCCGCCATCTCAACCTTGCCTTCTGTCGCTCGGGCGTAACTGACGCCGGTCCGGGTTGAAGAAGGCGCCACCGTCGGCGGTGTCCTCTTTGGTCTCTGATGTACTTACGTCTTCTTCCGTTGCGAATATCAAGGGAACTTTGGGCATCCTCTGTAGCTGGCGGGGTGGTCCCTACCGCAGTTAACACACTTTTCCCGGTCTGTACGGGGTTTTGTGCATTCACTGCTGTAGTGATCGCCGGCGCACTTGACAGCGTGCTGCCGCCCTGCAGCAACGCTATGCGTGACGGAAACCTTGACACCGGTGACACTGCCAGATGCCGGATTTCCGCCGCAAATCCTTGACGGTGACTCGGAGGCGGACGACGTGCTGCACCTCCTGGATCTTCTTCCCGTCGTCCTCGGACGGCAACTCCACCATCACGAGGGGGATCTGGCGTCCTCGCTGATTCATCCTAAAAACAGAGAGAGCATTAACACCTTGCGTTTCTAGCACTGAGCTAACATCGACCTCGGATAGCTCTACGGACACGCCGCGTATCACCGCCTTGAAATCGTTCGCTGCTGTACCATTACCTAATCAGCCTGTCTTGGTCCTGGATTGAGGCAGGCTAAAATCCGGATTCCCTCGCTGAAGGCCTTGGCCCTCGTGTAGGCGATCCGCTGTCGGTCCATTTCTCGGGAGAACGCGATCCAGTTCTCCTTCTGACGAAAGATTACCGGAGGCACGTTCTCCCTGGCGTCTTCTCTTGCTGCCTGCTCCATCGCTGCAGGGCTGTCCGTGTAGGGCTCGAGACCCTCGAACCCGTTGTCGGTACGCGGCGGCGTAGTCTGGCGAGCCTTCGGCGTATTCTTCGGATTCTTCTTCTGTGTCCTGAAGTCGTCGTCGGTGGATCCCTGGCTCTGGTCTTCTTCTCGGATCGGTGCGGGTTGTGCGGCGGCGGACGTCGTCGGATCCGTTAGTGGGACCACCACTAACGAGGCGACGTCTGTCGGCGGCGTCTTCTTTGCTCTTCCCTTCTTCTGTCGCTCTGGAGATGGTAGGCGGCTAGGCATGACGGATCCATACCAAATCGGCGCGTCGGTGCTCGGTGTCCCTCCGAAGTCGATCCAGATCCCGTCGTCGTCGTCGTCTTCACACAATCTGTGCGGCATCGTGATAACAACGCGAGCAGATTGTTATCTTTAAATTATCGATGTGCTCGGAGAACTAGGTAGAGGCTTACGTTTGAATGCTCAAACAGCTCCAACGTGTTGCCGAGTTTATACAAATAGTGCGCAATCACGAGCAACTCCAACTAGAGACTGTAAACTCACCACGTTTCCCAGTTTCCGTTCAGAATTCCCAACGACCGGCAAATTACACGCCCGTCCGAATCTCCGACATACAGGCCCCAGTTTTCCAGACCAGAAGACTTTACTAGTGCACCTCAGTCTGAGACCCGAAATCGGCAAAGCTTTGACAGGTCAACTTACACTACTCCGTCACCCAGGGCACCATAAAATAACCGGCAGACGCCGCTACGTCCACCCCCGTACTCAGTGCCGTAATCGTCCGTACTTTTCTGTTCCCGTTGTGGCAGATGTGACATTTTGTCACGTGACTGTCCATGCGACCGACCAAGAAACACGATTACACTGCGATTTTCTCCTCCAAAATTTACAACTCAGCCCATATCAGATACTTTTGTTAAGTATTAACCGTCCACCGAACGTAAAAGCTTTATAGCATCTGTATAAAATGTTACATTTCCAGAGTTAAAGGCATTATTAGGTCTTTTTATTTTGTCAGGTGCTTTGAAAAATAATCAACTTTCAACTGAATTGTTGTTTGTTACCAGCTACTCTGGCAATTCATACAAGGCGACTGTGAACAGAACTCGTTTGAATTTTTTAATAAATTCTCTTCGATTTGATGATGCTTTGGCAAGAGAAATCAGAAAGAAGGAAACAGGTTTGGCTCCCATTGATAATATATGGAACACATTGATAAAACAGCGCAGTCTTTTAAGCCAGACTCATACACTACTATTGATGAGCAATTAGTGGAATTTAGGGTGAAATGTCCATTCCACATATACGTACCCAGTACGCCCAATAAATATGGAATTAAAGTTCTTATGATATGTGATGTGGCTACTAAATGCTTAATAAGCGCGTGCCCTTATCTTGGGAAATCAAGTAAAACCAATGGCTAATTATTTTGTGAAAAATCTTTCCGTACCAATCTGGGGAAGTGGAAGGAATGTTACTATGGATAATTGGTTGTCTAGCATTCCTTTTCCAGAGAAGTTACTAGAAAACCCTGATAAATTAACCGTAACAGCGACCTCGACGATGTAACATATCATTGCTTGTATTTGATAAGAACATGTCTTTGGTGTCATATACACAAACCCAAAGAAAATAAAATTGTAGCACTGGTCGCAGAGATGCATTTTTAAGCACTGTATACCACCCCATCACACAGAAGCCCGAAATTATACATACTTAAAATGCAACAAAACGTGTGGTCGATACTTTCGATCAAATGACAGAAGACATGTAATAGAAAGACCTAACACTGGTCATTATGTTTGTTCTATAGTATGAACAATATAGCTTTAATCAATTCATATATTATTTACACTGTCATGTGAAGAATATAAAACCACTAAACCGAAAAACATTCTTACTGAATCTTCACAAGCAACCTACAAATCCATGGCAAGAATTTCGAATTCAGAATACCGTAAACTTACCAAGTACGCTAAAAACAATAACAGAAAATGATTTAGACATGGATCAGGCATCAAATACCCCCAACGAAGTTAATCAAAGCAAAGGAAGTGGAACCTACTGCAATTTGTGTCCATGTTCAAAAAAACGAATAACCACCACATATTGTATTAAATGGCCCAGGGCGTTATATGGTGAACATCAAATAAAGATATGAAAAATGTATTGGTGATAATAATTAACTTGTTCTTTTCATTATTTGATTCGTTCTGAGTTTGTATTTTTGTTAATTTCACTTATTTTTGTGTGTTCAAATTAAGTTCACACTCATGTGCAACGTACATGAATGTACAGTGGTGCATTAAGGCATGTACGCCCTTGTGTGCCCTCTTATAAATTTCTGTTAGGTGTATGGTTAGTTTCTTTACGGTTCTATGTTGATATCTGGTATGGTTACGGTAGCGCAGGTGACAAGAGGACTGCGTATGGATTGGTTGTCCTGCGTTCATATCCAGCTGAATTTATGACTTTTTTTGATCTTTTTTCCTTTTTGCGAGTAAGTGTAAGTAATAAATAGTTCTCTCAGTAACTGGTTAGGCTTGTTTTTTCGTTTATTGTTAGGTTTACTGGCGAAATAATAATTATTAGTTGGACTTGTTAGCGGTTTTATGCCTTATTTCAAGAATATGGATTCCAAGGAGGAAGCAATACTTCATCAATTAATGGATGAAGCAAGTTCCAGTGAAGCAGAGAGTGAGAAGGAGCCTTTTAGCAGTTAAGATGCAAATTATTTAGTTTTAAGTGGAATGCCTTCTTCGGAGAATGACACTGAAGATAACCCTCCTATGATTCCAGTAGCAAATATGAAGGCTGCAGATCCAGAATGTCCTAAGAAGTTGTAGCAGAGGCTAATGACTGACAGCCTGAAATAGATTTTTTCAGTCTTTTCTGGAACGTCCATCTAATTTCACAATAAGGCGCCCTGTCCACACTCTAAGAATTGCCGAACATCCCATATAAAGCCAACCTAAATGAGTGAGCTCAAATAATTTTTGGGTCTATACATCCTTCAAGGACAAATAAAATTTCCTACCCTGAGAAAAATGATCACCTACCATTCTTTTTATTATTATCTAGCTTTTCATCATAATATAACTGGAAGAAGAATTGAACGGCAATTACGTTGTTTTAGCTGCAGTTACTAGATCAGAATGTTGTCGAAACTAACAAACTCAGGAAGATAAGGTCATTGATAAGTCATTGCTTGTCAAGTAACTTCCAAAAGGCCTACAACCCACCCGATAACTTGAAACTTTACGAGGCATGTAGTCGATCCGCCGATACATTAAAGGAGAACCAGGTAAACATGGCATTACATTCTATGAGCAATGCAGTTATGACAGCCGAAGGTGTAGCCGCTCGTTTAAGACTTGATATGACCTTGTATGGGCAAAGGGCGTCACCTGCTCACGAATAACTACTATCAGCGTGAGTTTGTCATGAAAACTACTAACAAGAAACACTCGTACCATAGGGACTTTTAGGAAGAATACGCGTCATAACCTAGCAGCAATTACGAAAGCAAAATTTAGAAAAGGAGAGCATAAATTGGGCAGAAAGGGATAAGTTTACATGTCAAAATGAAAGATAAAAGAGAAGTCCCTTGTCGGACTACGAGATATCATCCAGTATTAATAGAAAATTTGGGCGCCACTATGTATTTAATTGAACAATTTCCACAGACTTCGACCGAGAAAACAAAGAAATCTTCTTTTTTAAGACGTTGGGTATTCACTAACCAAGGTGTAAGGAGGAAAACAAAATATAGGTGCAAAACTTGTATAGACACACCGCCCTCCGTCTAACACCATGTTTTGAAATATTCCATAGAAATTTGCAACTTCAGCAATTGTTTGTATTTTACTATTTGACAACCCTCGTTAGAGTGTTAAATATGCTAACTACATATTTCTACCTAAGATTCAAGAAATACTTGTTAATATGTTGAAATTTTGTTATTTTGCTAAAATAAAGCCTTTTACTGATAAGACTTTCTTTTGTATCTTTCTATATGCTCGAACAGGACATCTATAAATGTCTATATTTTTTTCGTATAAAAACAATTATTCTTTTCAAAAGAAACCCATAGATGCCCATGAAATTGATATTGGATCACGGGTTCAAAGGTTACAGATTAAAACCCCTTGATCCGCGAACGTGTTAAAAGACCACACATACATCATTAGGATTTGGAATAACAACTACATTATTTGATACTGGTATATAGGTCTTAGTAGTCGTAAAACAATAGAAAAGTGAGAGATTGTTTATTTTTCCTAAGATTCTAGTAACCCTAAATCATTGCAAACTTAATAGGAATTGATAACTTAACTGATTATTGCAAACTTATTTAATGTGTAAAACGGCAACTATAATACAAAGATCCTGTTAAAAGGTTTAGACACCAATGGTGATACTAAAAGAACCTTTTTTTACCTTTTTTCACCTGTAAAGTGACTACCCAAACCTAAATCGGATGTTATAGAGAGTTTCTCGAACAATTTGATATAATTCAGCTGTAATGCTTACGTTCAGGTCTTGTGAGGTCCAATCCTGGATTAACGAAATTGGCCCACAACCTCTACCCCTCTAACCTAACCACTTGGAAAATCTTAATGTAACTACTCACAAACAGGTAGTGCATTGTGCATGAGAGCACCATCTTGTTGGAACACTTGTTGAATTTTATTTTATCATCAGTTAAATTGTCAGGAGGAAATAACGGTCCAATGATTCATACGTTAAAATTACACGCCCAAACATTCACGTTAATGTGAAACTTATATGTAATAGTAGTAATCCAGTTATACCCATGAAGTTAAAGCAGGTATGGTAAAGGTTTTGTTTAATTACCGTGTAAGTCTGTCTTAACGGCATTTACTGCTATTAAAGTTTGTTTGGATTGGTGAACAACAGTTGTCTGAAGTTTGAACTGACGGCGTACGTATAGTCTTACTGGACGAGAAATTTTTAGTTTTGCAAAATTCCTAGTTTGTTGAAGCTACTAAACAAAATTTAGCGTTTACGTAAAGAGGTTACTGTGAATAATTTACACTTTGAACATACATATTTTGTTTGTATAGCTGGGACTTATAGTGGAGTATAGAGTGCCCATCTTTGGATTTTCCCGAGCTGTTATGTTAGTATCTGTCTGTTAGCGTAAGGACTAAGTTGCCGTCCGAGTTAAATTTGGAAGTTTTTAGGAATTTATTAAGAACATTGTGTTTAAAAGTTATGACTGAATGAATCATTATTAGGTGTTGAAGTCATAATAAAGTACACTTAGGTCAGTATCGTTACCCGATCTGTAAATAAAACGGCATGATTAGATTCGGGTGGAAAAAAGTAATCGCATCTTATATAGATGCGTCTGTGTGCGTGAATAAAAATATCAATTATTGTTTTTTGAAATCACGTTACCAGTACTATCTGTAGAATTTTATCTATAATGGGATAGTTTACATAAGAATATTCAAATTTCTTCTGTGCTTGGGATAAAATGTGTACTTCAAGATTTAATTTCAAATGGTGTGTAAAGTAAAATTCCGATGCTTTTATTAAAAATGAATATCTTTATTTCGCAACAGTTTTATTGCTTGTGTATTTATGACTTTTTTAATTGTACTTTGTATGAAGATGTATTTGTTTGCTATGCGTTCGTTTGTTTAACTCTAGGATGCACAACATGGGCCTGGCAGGCCCGTTGCTGTCGTTGTCTTATAACTCTGAAACTCATTTATTCAGAGAATTGTACTTTTAGGAATGCCTTGTAGGTTTATATATTAATACATTTTTATACCAACAGACTTAAATGTGAAACAGATATTTAAAAAAAAATTTTTTACACAACACGGGGCCCCTGAGGCCAATTCTGTTTTTAAACAGGTATGTGCTTGTTTGCCGTCAAAATAGTTTCTACCAATACGTCTGAACTTGTATACGTGTTGGTGGCTTTGTAAAAACCTGTATTAGCAGGTTGCGACTTGCATAATTAGAATGATATATAAGCGGAATTCCCAATAGATACATTTAGTTGCTCTCAGATAAGCGTTTAGGTTACAACTAGAATGGCGTCGCGTAGACAAAAACATAGTGTTAGAGTTGATGATAAATTTTAAGAAACTGCCAATGAATCAAATTGGAGCCATCCGGTGAAAGCGAAGTTGAATCAGAAGGTAATAAAAATGTTGACGAAGATTTTAGAGAAAATGTTGATAATTATTCAAGCGCTAGTGGTGATTCTGATGGTGATGAGTTGAACGATCCTCTTAGCACATCCACAGCTGACAATTCGGCAGTTTCTCGATCATTTAATTGTTATATTGCTCCGAGAGGTTTAGAATGGAAACACAATATTATCCGTCGAGCTCCTGGCTTGGTAAGAAAGCACATGTGTTCTACATCAAAAGAAGCGTTTCAGCTGTTTATGACTAATCAAATTTTACTAGAAATAGTAAATTGTACGAATTTAGAAGGGAAACGAGTGTGTCGTAACAAATCACAGGATTGGAGAAATGTTGAACTTCGTGCTTTTCTCGGCTTACTTATTCTTGCAGGAGTAGAACGAAATTGGGACGTAGTTGTGTGGGAACTATTTTTCCAAGGACTTGCCAATCCCGTATATCGAGCAACTATGGAAGTTTCTAGATTCGAAGAAATAAGGAGATATGTAAGGTTTGATGATCAGAGAACTTGCAAGATACGTCTACAAACTGACAAATTAGCGATGATATCTTATATATGGCATCTTTCCATTGAACAGTGTCAGGCGTGTATTATTTCAGATCAAAACGTGGCAATCGATGAGCAGCTTGTTGGTTATCGACGTCGATGCAAATTTATACAATATATGCCCAGCAAACCTGCCAAATACGGCTTCAAGGTATTTTGGTTGTGCGAATCCAGCTCGGGATATGCTATCGATGGCATGATTTATGTCATTATATCTGGTGAACCACCGTATAAGAATTTAGGACTTCAAGTTGTTCAAACATTAGTGAGTAGTGTTCATAATTCCGGGATAAACCTTACGATAGATAATTTCTTTACAAGCGTTCCACTAGCTATATGTCTGCTGCATAAGGACATTACAGTTGTTGGTACACTAAGGCAAAACAAACGAGACATTCTATAATTAAGATGTAATGGTATAAGGTATAAAACGTATTTTAACAATTCTGCTCGATTATTTTCACTTAACCTAAATAATAAAAATGCAATGTAACACTAATAAAAAATATCTCGGACGCCAAGTTATTTTTTAATAATGCTCGGAAGAGCTAAACCGAGGTTGTTTACAACAATAAAAATTCTATCAAAATGTAAAAAAAAAATAAAAAATATACAGACTATGTTAATTAACATGTAAAATTTAGGGTTATAAAAAATATACCTTAAAACTAGCCTTAAATTACTAAAAAATCATTACATAAATACCTGTTTGTAAAATCTTGTACACAAACGTATTAATACGCTCTGGTATCTAAATGATTACGGAATTGTCAACCAAGGTGATGTCATCTTTACATCAATATTGCGAAATATCTTGAAATAATGCTTTACGTTGTAAACCACACCCAAAACTGGAATTATCCTTATAAATCTTCTTCTTGAAATTGAATAATCCGTTTAATGCATTTTCTTGAAATTTTCAAATAAAAATTGCAATCATAAAATGAAAGCGTACGCCACAGTAAAATTAAATGCGTACTTAAAATGTAATTAAAGTTTGAATCAAAGTAAAAATAAAAGAAAGGAAAGTAAAAGTGCCTGAAAAGAGCAAATGTTTTAATTTTTAGTATAATGCGTTAAAATATCTTACCATTTAATCAATGGCACTTTACACTAAAATTTAGGTGGAAACCAAAAAGCTTCCTTCATTCGGAAGTGAAAAAAATGGATGCTTTGAAATTAGACGATATAATAGTGCGCGAAAAATTTGCGCAAAAAATTAAGTCAACGATGACGCGTTGCGTGAACGTATTGAGCAGAAAAAGTAATTTAAAGTGGGAATATAAACCTTTAAGAAATATATACACTTAAGTTACACCAAAATGCAAATTAAGTTGCCTACCTCATAGCTATAAATCATTAATAAACACATTTTTCTTATATTTACAACTGAATGAACGAAAGTCCTTAAATTACGGTATATTTAATACAACTCAAAATGGGTTGTTACAATTCCATAAAAACTAAAATCGTGTAGAGATCGTCCAGTATGTTCTTCGAAGTTTTGTTTAAGAAACAATGTTACTAGGGTAAGTTACGTGCCTAAAAAAAATAAATGCGTACTTTTACTAAGTAGCATGCATCACGATACCTCTGTCAACGACAGTTGCAAGAATAAACCAGAGATAATTTTATATTATAATCAAACAAAAGGTGGAGTAGATGTCATAGATCAGATGGTAACAACATATACTTGCAAGAGATAAACTAAACGTTGGCCATTAGCATTTTTGTTCAACATCGTCGATGTAACAGCTCTCAACGCATATATTGTTTTTTCCAAGGAACATCCCAACTACAAGGACCTGGTGTTGCCACATTTGCAGAGGAGAAACTACGAAAAGTGTTTCAGAAGCAATGAAGCATTTTTGACATTCCTGGTCCGTCGCGAGTTCAGCAAGTAACTGAGTTCAAGAAAAGATATTGATTATGTCCAACCAGTATTGACCGTAAAAGCAAATTAATTTGTGACACGCAAAACAATGAACACAGTGTTAGAGTATGCACCAACTGTTACCAACAAAACTATTTTTTTTTGTAGATTTAAGATTTCTCCGTTTATTTTATATTTTTGTAAACATATAGTTCAATAAATAACTTTATTATAACTATTATGTACAATTTACTGCAATATAATTCAAATATTGCTTATATTTACATCTACAAAACGAACGGCCTCCCAGACCCATGTTGTGTTCTGCATTCTAGGGTTAATTCAGTGTGTCCCAATCGATCTTATATATAACAATTAATCATAGTATTACTTTAAAACAAAAATTCCATGGAGAAATGTGTAGGAATACAACACAGTAATTTCATATGATATTAAAATTATTAATTTTATTAAATACAATATATTAGATTTATATTATGTAGATACATAAGTTAATCGATGTAAATTTTGTTATGTATAGAAATAAGACAAAATTTAATTGGGGCTTGAACCTATGGCGCAGTTGGTTAAGTCTAGTCAAAGTACAGATCGTAGGTTCAAATACTATAAACTTTTATTTATGTATTTAGTAAAATTAATAATAATTTAATTATATTACCTTTGAACTTATTCGTTCATAACAAAAACTTATAATAATTTCATATGATTATGTTTAGTGTAAGTTTAGTCTGTGATTTTTTTAAATTTTATAAATGGTGTAATAATGCTAACTGAAATATTTCTTTTTCAGGTAAGTGTTAATTGCATAACTAGTTATCGTGTGTTCATATTAAGGTAAGAGTTATTTTAAGTAAAATGTAATTGCTTTTGGTCGTCAATGATGAAAAGAATTTGTTTATTAAGCAATCGGGAATATAAACATTTGTAACACTAGATTGCGGGTTTACGAAACGAACGGAAATTTTAACGTTCAGTTATGACCTTCGTGACTTACAAATTGACCTCTGAAGGTCATTTGAGAAAGGACAGAATAATTTAAGTGATATGAGTCACAGAAAAAAGTGTCCAGTACAATAATTCTAGAATTTTTCCCTGCGTATCCAAAGGTTACCTTGACGATATCTATTACAATCACCTTCAAGTTCTGATCTATTTTTCTTATATTACCAATAATAACAGCAAACTCGTTCTTTTAACACAATGATGAAAGTTAAATAATATTCAAGCAAATAATATTCAAGCAAATAATACAATTCAGTGAATCCTAAGGCCACTGAGAGCAAGTAGTCTTAGGTTCGGACAGTGATCGCAAAGTTGACTATCCATGCAAAATCTCAGTCTGGTTATATCAACACATGTTCAAAACGTTCACCATTGACAATTTGACAGAGACGTAGGAGGATATAGAAATTGTCATTTGCAGTTTTTATCATTTCTGGTGTAATATCAGCGCACACGTCTATTATTGGATTCTCAGTTCATTTAAGTTTTGAGGTCTGGTAACCTCAAAGAAAATAAAGATTGGGTGCTATGTCTGGTGATCTAACTCGGTTTTTTTCCAATCCATACTCTAGGAAAAGTACCTCTCTGACAATCACTGACTGTTAGTCCATAATGGAAGGGCGCCCCATTTTGTTGAAATAAATCTTTATTATAATTGTTACCAGCAATCTGCTGTATAGCTGACACAAATTTCGAAAGTGGCTTTGTCTGAGAAAACAATTTGGTATCAAAAATAATGGTTGTTACGAATTCTTTGCATCATAATTTCACAAAACTGCAACTTGCGATCATAATCATATTCATTTAGTTCTTGAAGATGTATTTAGTCAGAGTGGAATTTTATCATTTTAACATTTTTGTGGACTGAAAATCGTCTCATTTTAAGCCGTTGAAACGTTTCAATTATTGACAATATCGTATTTTCAATAAATCATTATACTGCTTCAACTTTTCGCTCTTTTGTCGTTTGCCACCTTGGCCTTCAAGATTTCGGACGTCTTTTATTCTTTCCATTTTTTTTCAAATCGGCGTATGGGCCGGGAGACGATTGAGTTAGAAATTCCTTCGCTTTTGTTACGAAAAATATCGTTAACTAGCAATCTCATTTTTCCATATATCAATCTCAAAAGTGCGACTCTTATTTCCTCTCCAATATTAGACAAAAAATCCCGAAACACGGAGTATCCAAAATATCGTAGCAACTGACGAAAGATTTCGCCAACTATTCTTAGAGAGAATTGGCAAAAGCACGAACCAAAAAAGATTACTCTCCAATTATCTTGTAAAGTATTATTGAAGGAGCCAGTGCACCGGATCAAAAACTTTACCAAATACACTGACAGGAACGTTGATCGACGTTTAATTAACTCAAATGTATGTATTCTCAAAACTCGTAACCACCTCAGGATTAATTTGATGTTTTAATTGTAAAGATTAATTGTAATAGTCAAAAATATCCAAAATTATGGCTAACAATCGAATACTGATTGTGGCCAGGCTATCCATTAGTAGTCAGAAAAGTAAATGTTTGTTATTAAAATAAACTTGAGCAAAGTTTGGTCAGTGTTGGTAGTCAACTCGGATAAAAGTTGCTTATATTCGGTCGACAGATATCCACTGATAATATAAACGCTACGGTCAAGGTCGAATCCCAGTTCATCGTCAGATAACTAGGGAAATCTGCAACTTTTTTGTGGGGTACATATTTTTCAAGACGCGATCCTCGTATTCGACCTTGAGATGACCTGCTGAGGTCACATTTAATAGTTCCAAAAGTTATATTGCCAGTGAAAAATCATATAATTTTTGTACTAAACGTTTTTCTCTGTGACGTATTACTTAAGTTTTTCTGTCCTTCGCTCAGGTCAACTTACTTTGGCTCTGAGATAACCTTCAGAGCAATTTTGTAGTCGCGAAGGTCATATCTGAACGGAAAATTATCCGCTTGCTGCATTTCCGGGATTAAAAAATCAACTTTACCGTTAAATGACCTTTAACATAATGGTCAAGGTCAAATCTAAGGTCATCGTCAGACTCTGTATAACAATAGACCATTAAAAGTGTGTTAACTTTGAACTTGTTTCTATTGACAAAATTAGGTATTAATAATATTATGCAAAAGTAGTGCAATTTTCGTTGTAAGGAGTAACGCAAATTATTTTTTAGGTTTTCTATACAACTTTCATAGAATAAATAGAATATAAAGGAACTTGAAAATAATATGTGTGGAACTTACTAAACAGCTCAAGTTCGACCTCGATTAGCCAAAATTAGAGAAGGCTGAAAACACCTTATATTGCTAACCATTATAATATTAATTTCTACATTAATTTTAAACTTTGTGTGCAATTAAGGAATTAATTAACTCAAAGAAAATTTGGAAACATACTCCTGAATACCTGAAATACGCCTTGTTAAAAATAATATAGGATTACGGTTGAGGAAATTGGTCAATATTGTTCATACTCGCACATTTAACTTTCTATACGCTACAAAGCTCCCACAAGTGTTAAGCTAATCAGTTTTCGAGGATTGACTTAATCACTTTATTGTGAGATCCGTTTAACTTGATCTGCGAAATACGAAATGAATTATAAGCCGATGTGCAGTGCATATTGTTACAATGTTCTGCTGAAAATATTTGCGATTGCTGATTTTGTTCGTTTTGAAATATCTATTGGTTTCATAAAGAGTTTTTTACTTCATTTGAGTCGGAAATGTGCTCTCGTTGAATAGAAACGTGTATACTTTACATTCATTTAAAGTGGTAATTTATATTAAATAGTTGCGATAACCAAATATGTATAAATACGTTATCAATATCTTATACTTTTTAAAAGTAAAAATGTAGTGTAGTGTAGTAATAAATCATTAAAATATGAAGAAATTTTCTGTTTGTGTTTGGCGCGTATAAAATACGCGCGGTTTAAAAGTGATAAGGTTGTACAGAGCCATTTGTATGGGAACGCGAACGTAATATAATAATACGAAAACTACAGAAAACGTACTAATAAAAATGCACATTATTACAAAATTGGCGGTAAAATGTCTGTAGTACAATACTTTAGGGTGCTTAAATCATAAATTCCAAAAGATAACTTTTACAAATAAAGCTTAATCGCCTATAGGGAGTATAGGTAAAGAAACTTTTTTTCGGCCGGCATATTGACACGAATATAAGATGAAAAAGATGTGACAATACATGACCGCGCCCAAATTAAAAAAAAAGAAGAAATCCTCTGGAAGTGCAAATTTTAGGTACAGCGTGCGGATTGCAAATTAGAAACTTAATCCTTTTGTTTTTGGTGCTATACTTAATTTTAAGTTTAATTATAGCATTATATTGCGTATTATGTAATACTGTATTTTCCTTGACTGAAAATTCAAAATTTGGTCTAACTTCTGCCTTTGTTACTACATTTAATTGTAATTATTATTAATTAACCCTTAATACAGGAGATTCAAGTCGGGAGGGTCATTATCGTTGTTTATTATGGCCATTCAATTAAATAAAAGTGAATTTGTTAAGTTGTCACAATTCACGACAATAATAAAACAGATTTGATAAATAAATATTAAATTAAATAAATAACTCTAACTCGGAAATGTAAAATAAAAATTATTAAATCATTTGGTCGAAAATAAATAACAGTCTGGTAAGTAGTACGAGAACTAAGAATCGCGTAGGGAACAATCTTATTGAAATATAATGTAAGAAAAAGAAATGTATATGTAGGTATATACATTTGTATATTCATACAGTGTATCACACTACATTATTTATATTTTTGTTGGCTCTGACCCAAAAGCTAAGTATTTTAATTATGCACAATGATGGTGAAAGTTTGCATTTTTTAACTAGTTTATTACCTTCTACTGAGAGCGATGGCTGTAAGTGTTACTCAAACGCTTAGCTATTATATAAAACATAAATAAAAATACAGGGTGACTATCAAAGATAAGTACTTTAATTACGAATGAAAATCATAAAAGTTTTCAAATTAGTTTTAATTTTCTTTTGAATTTCTTTTTATTTGTATTCATGCTACGGTTTCGTCCTTCCTGCTACTATCGGTGCTATTAATTTAAAATATTACATATTGCTCTTCATTGTTAAGAAGATTAAAGGTTTTATACATATTTTTAATACGTGCTTAAATATGATAGACATATTTTGCTTGCATTCCTCTATAATATATAACTGCACTGAAAAGTTAAAGATTACAGCTTGTAATAAAAATTTTACATCAATCATCTTGTCAAACTTTACGATAACAAAATTCCAAGTCAAGTTTTATTAATCTTTATACATTTATTACTTCTATATATACGTTCTGTTTACTTTGTTAAATGTGAACAAAAATTTTTGAAAAAGAATAATTAACATGTTTATCTTACAGAAACTTGAAAGTTCAAAATAACATTATATAATATATATATATATATATATATATATATATATATATATATATATATATACAGTATGTCCCCGGATCGACTTTAAAAGAGGGAAAATTCTCTTATTTTTGATTTCTCAGAAAATTTCATTCTTGATGATTTGCCCTGCTCGTTTTTAAACCCCGAAACAAATTACTTTCTATTTTACTCGTACGGTTCTCGAGATAATATCATTTTTCTTGAAAAATTGGACTTGTTTTTCTTAATTTTTAGAAGTAACTTTAGTAGGCGGATTTCATTGAAAAACACCACTGACAGAAATTGTCAAATGTGATAATTCTGTTGAACTGCAAATTAATTCATGCTAATTTGAATTGTATGTTATAATGTTGACTTTACAACAAAGAATTTATCTAATTCAATGTTACGGAACTGGGAAGAGTGCTACCGAGTTGTTATCAGAAAATTCAACAAAAAATACCCGGAGGTTGCCATTTCGAATGCCGGAGCAAAAAACTTGGTAACTAAATTCCTTCAAACAGGCTCGGTTTTAAACCTAAAGAAGGCAAAGGAGTTGTTCGGTGAAGAAGATGCTGCTACTGTTCTCGCCGTTCATTCCGCAACAGAAGTTCCAAGGTTGTCTTCAAGAAGGAGGGCACTACGAATTGGGATAGGTAAATCTCATTTACAAAGAATCTCAAGGAGAACAAAATTTTACCATTTAAGCCGCAATTTAGGCAAACTTTAGAGAACGGTGATGAAGCCAAACGTCTGGATTTTGTTTGGAAATGGGCAATAGAGTTTTGGAAGATTCAAATTTTCATAAACGAATAATGTTCTCCGATGAATCGATCTTTTCAACAAACGAAGTCGTTTCCTCCCAACATTGCCGTTACTGGAGTAGGACGAATCCAAACTTCCGAATTGCTAGTCGCAGACAATGTTTGAAAAAGTTAATGTATGGTGTGCGGTTTCGTACCATGGAATTATTGGCCCATATTTTTTGATCAAAATTTAAACCGTTATTCATATTTGGAAATGTTGCAAAATTTTTAACCGATAAACTGGATGAATTGCCATTGAACTACCAAATTGAAATGTTCTACCAGCACGATGGGTGCCCTGCACATTATGCCGGTACTGTTCGCCAGTGGCTCAATATAGAGTTCCATGATAACTGGATAGGAGACGGTCCCATTTTTGGCCGCCGAGAAGTCCTGATCTCACAATAATGGACTTTTATCTGTGGGGTAGTTTAAAACAAATTGTGTACAGTGAGTCATTAGACAATGATGAAGAGCAATTGAAAAATAGGATACGGAATGCTGTCCAGTCCCTTTCAATCGAAGAAATAAGGCTCAGTTTTAATGAATTCAGAGCTCGCATTGAAATCTGTGCGAATAGAAAATTAATAGTTCAGTTTTTGAGAATTTCATTTCATTTTACCATCAATTGTTAAATTTATTAATTAAAACTTGTGAGACCAATTTGATTTTTCCTTTGAAACAAATCAATTTACTTCAAAAATTACGAAAAGCTCGAATTTTCATGAAAATGATATTATCTCGAGAACCGTTTGAGTTAAATAGCAAGTAATTTGTGTTTCGGGGTTTGAAAACAAGCAGGGCAAATCAGAGAATGAAATTTTCTGAGAAATCAAAAATAAGAGAATATTCCCTCTTTTAAAGTCAATCGACATGTTATATATATATATATATATATATATATATATATATATATATATATATATATATATATATATATATATATATATATATATATATATATATATATATATATATATATATATATATATATACAGGGTGCTTCAAGTTAGGAGTATCGATGTTAACTTTGAAATTTTAAATGCAACACCCTATATTTCCTACATATTTAGATTCTCTGTGTTAAAATAGTATACATTTGTTATGAAACTTTTCCAAAGTTTTGCATAGTTTAGGAGTAAATTGAGGATGTGTAGTTTGTATCACGAATTTACCCAATTATAAAATTAATTGCTAGATTTAAAATAATCATAATTTAAAAGTAATTGTTATATTTCTTACATCATATATATATATATATATATATATATATATATATATATATATATATATATATAAAACAACTATAAGATAACTATATTTATTAAAGAGATAAAATTACCCAATTATTTTGGATATTTCCTTTTTAATGTTGCTTTGTTGCAGTCTGGATATAATTTTCTATGTTCTTGCACACAGCGTGAAAGGAACTGCTTCTGTTTTTCATCTACAGTAATTAATCCATGAAAGTCCTGTGTAAGTTTGATAGCACTACCATTCACCGCCTTCAGAGAAAGAACCTTTAGTTGAACTTCCATAAAAGCAGCGTTTTCTTCCCATGAAGAAACGCTTTCCTGAATAAAACTATTATCAATTTTTAAACATATTCATATAGGTGGTAGGCATGTATACTCCATGCCAGCCGGAGAGGTACCACCACCCTTACCATGGGCTCCTTAATATTGGGTCTCCGATTTTCTGAGCTCGGTAAGGGCTGCCGGTTACCTTTTCCATCATCCTTAATCTATTCTCATCCTTATTCTTCCTTCTCGCCCTCACTGTCTTCCTATCGGATTAAAAGTCCCAAATTAAAAAAAAGATGGCTGTGGTTTCTAGGGTTATAAATCCGGACGTAAAATCCTGCCCCACTCGGATGTCCGGGAGGGCAGGGCCCAAGCGACCTCGGTCATCGAAAGTATCAACTTTCTGATTCACTACTGCAACATCCGCGGTATCAGGTCTAATCTTAATGCTATTCACCAACATCTTGAACAATTACAACCTGATATATTGTTTCTATCTGAAACACAAGTCTCCTCTGAAAGCTCCGAGTCACCCGACTTGCAATTTCCTCAATACCATCTTCACTCTAACTTTCGATATAAAGGAGGCGTATGTGCGTACATCAAGGACAGAATTGCTTGCAAGAGGGTTTCTTCCTTAGAAAATAAAAATTTTGACGTGATTTGGTTTAAACATTCTGGTCCTAATTTTGTGAAATTCTACTGTTGCATTTATAGGTCTCCTAATGACAGCAACTTTCAAGACTTCTTCGATTACCTTAGTATGAAAGTTGACTATCTCCTGTCTCAGTTTCCATCTTGCGATATCTCATTTGTAGGCGATTTCAATGTTCATAACTCTAATTGGCTTCAATTTTCATCTACTACAAATCCTGCTGGTCATAGTGCAGAAACATTTGCTATTTCATGTGATCTCACACAAATGATTTCTGAACCCACAAGAATCCCTGATAACCCCAACCATACTCCACATCTTCTAGATCTCTTTCTTACATCAAACCCTCTTGTTTATAAAACTTCCGTTCTTTCGCCTTTAGGTCTTTCCGACCATTGTCTAATAAAAATCATTTCTACTGTACCTAATTCCACTGTTGTTCGTAAAACCGATAGAACCTTGTGGTGTTTTAAGTCAGCTCGATGGAGTGATTTACGGGATTTCTTTGCAACCTTTCCATGGCGTGAATATTGTTTTAAGTCGTCCTCTTCTTCGGACATCGCTCTTTCAGTATCTGAAGTCATCCTCATGGGAATGGAGTTATACATTCTGAAAAAACAGTACCGTGTAGGTCATTCACGTTCCCAACCCTGGTTCAATAAGGCTTGTTCTGATGCAATATCTTTAAAAATAAATGTTACATTAAATGAAAATCTAATAAATCGGTTGACAGTCATGTAGAATACGTTGGTGCTAGAAATATCTGCAAAAGTGTCATCACTAAAACTAAAAAGTTGTTCGAACAACGAAAATGCAATGAACTAGCTACATCTCCTTTAGGCAGTCGTAAATTTTGGTCTTTAGCAAAAGCCATTAGTAAAAACTTTCGAACATCTTCATTTCCCCCCCTGACATCTATTGACGGATCGGTAGTTGCTGATTCTGTAGACAAAGCCAACGTTTTTGTGGATTTGTTTGCATCAAACTCGTGTCTCAATGATTCTGGAAAATATGTGCCCCTAGTCAACTCTTCTTCATACGTTATGAAACCAATTCATTTTCGGTACAAGCTCTTGGAATCGATCATCAGTAGGCTTGATCTCAATAAGGCGACTGGCCCAGACGGTATCCCAGCTATTGTCTTAAAGAAATGTTCCCCGAACTAGTACCAGTCCTATCTAAGCTCTATACGATCTCTATATCTTCTGGGGAATTCCCTTCATCATGGAAGTTAGCAAATGTTCAACCTATTCCCAAAAAAGGTGATAAGACCGATCCCTCAAATTACAGACCAATTGCCATCACTTCCATTTTGTCTAAAATCATGGAAAAAGCCATCAATCAGCAACTGCTCACGTTCCTTGAAACTAACAAACTCCTTAGTGACCACCAATATGGGTTTAGGCAAAGTCGTTCAACAGGCGATCTTCTTTCATATGTGACCCAAGTTTGGAACAATACAGTAGAGCAGTCCGGTGAAACAGTTGTAGTCGCTTTAGATATCTCAAAGGCATTTGACCAAGTTTGGCATAAGTGTTTACTTGCCAAACTCACCTCGTTTGGGTTAAATGATACGCTCATCAACTGGGTTTCTAGTTTCCTTGATAAAAGACGAATACGTGTCGTAGTTGATGGCTTTTTCAAAAGAAGTTAGCATTAACGCGGGCGTACCACAGGGATCCGTTATAGCGCCTACACTTTTTCTGCTGTACATAAACGACCTTATTTCTTCAACAACTAACCCCATCCATTGCTTTGCTGACGATAGCACTCTTCACTGTAGTTCATCTCAGTCTACTCATAGTGATAATCCACCTTCTATGTCAAATCAAGAAATTAAAGCTGAAATGGCAAATTCAATCAACAAAGACATTCAACGTATTCTCGAATGGGGAAGCAATAATCTAGTTAAATTTAATGCTAACAAAACTCAGTGTTGCCTTATGTCCGCCAAAAAGATCGATCATTTCCTGTTGTAAGTATGAATGGCTCAGTTCTTAAGTTTTCAGACTCTATTACTCTGTTGGGTATGACTGTATCTTCAAATCTCTCATGGGTTGACCATCTTCTGTCAGCTACCAAAACAGGTGCTCGTAAAATAGGTTTTTTGTACAGATCTAAGCAGTACTTTACCTCTCGACAACTCCTTCTGCTGTATAAGGCCCAAATTCGGCCTCATCTGGAATATAATTCTCAACTTTGGGTTAGTGCTGCCCAATACGCTCTCGATATCGTTGATCGTATTCAAAAGAGAGCGATTAGGCTTATAAATGACCCGTCCTTAACTTCTCACATACAGTCCCTTGAGCATAGAAGGATGGTTTCAGTTCTTTCTTTGTATTATCGTTATTAGAACGGCTATTGTGCTGGTTAATTACATTCTTTGATACCATCTCCGGCTATCTTTGCGAGAAACACTCGGTTCGCTCATTCACATCATCAGTATGCAGTACAAATCTCCACTTGTCGTACCAAACGGGCGCAATCCACATTTTTCTACACGGCTTCTAAACTCTGGAATGATCTCCCTAGTTCCTGTTTTCCTCTCACTTATGATATGAGAAAATTTAAGGTAGCTGTTCATAGGCATCTATTGGCAATTCATTATCCCTCTATCCATCCTCCTAAGTGTTCCTGAGTGCTTTAGCACGATAGGCCTTATTTAGCCTGTTCAGGTCCACAATCATAAAAAACGAGAAAATAAGTGCTCTTCACGGACACGAAATAGTCCAAGGTATTCTCTGAAACAAAAAATAAAAATAATAGAAGACAAATGAAATTTTAAACAGAAATATACTATGACTTACCGTACAATGAGTTGGATATCTCTTCATTTGATGGAACATTTCGGTTCCCAATTCATCTTGGTTTGTTCATAGACTTCATTATCAAAAACTGATGTGAACTCTTTCATAATCTTTTAACGTCTTCAAAAAAGGCAAATATTGATTCGGTGCCTTCACTGCTGAACTGCATCCAAACCAGGGATTTACATAAGCTGTCACGATAAATAAGTAAACGTCTTGCAGTGCTCATTTGGCCTTAGCGCTCATTTTGAACTGAGACTGCAGCAAACATATTTTCAAAGAGGAAATAGCCCTTGCCATCCATCTTGATTGATGCATTGCACCAGGCGGTCTGATTTTAAATTGTTTCTTCATCTCCTCTCAAAAGTAATAGACAATTCGATCAGTTGATAATCATCTCGTACAATAGATTTTGTTCAGCTACATAAAACGCCAGCAGTTCGCTAACAACCGCGTCACAAAAATGCTGTTAAAATCAAAGCACGCTTCGATGGTACTAGGATTAATGCTTTTCCAATTGTCTCTAAATTTTTAGACAGAATTACTGCTAATATAAAAAGAATCTCTTATGCTCAACTGGCATCCCTCTAAAGGTGCAACTAACTGTGGTGAA
Source organism: Vesta saturnalis (assembly GCA_036346205.1). Taxonomy (NCBI): domain Eukaryota; kingdom Metazoa; phylum Arthropoda; class Insecta; order Coleoptera; family Lampyridae; genus Vesta; species Vesta saturnalis. The sequence goes on along the minus strand of JARFJB010001938.1, from coordinate 975,067 downwards.
ATGAAATCCTTTCTTCTTCTTCTTGTTATAGTTACAGACTGATGTGTCGTAGTTAAAATTTCTCCCAGGCTTTCGTCAGAGCTAGAAGATTGGTCGTATAGTTCTTACGGTGGTAATAAGTCTTGTGAAACTGAAGATGTCGATGCGATCTCTCAAGCCCCAGTCTTCTTGCTTTTCGACTTGCTCTTCCTTCTCTTTTAGCTTACTTTTTGTCTACACCTGCTAAGCAACCCGGGAGCTCTCTTTGTTTCTACAAGAATATCTTAACTTCCTCTATTTTCATTCTTTTGAGGGCATCAGCGTGGGTGATATGAAACAAATTGCCCAAATTCATTTGTGAATACTCCTCGAGGCGTTTATAAACATCCTGAGTTTTCTTAGTTTTTTTGCAACTCTCTCCAAACTTGATAGAGACCGACAAGTTTCTTTACACAGTTAGGCATTGTTTTTGTAGGTATTCTTGCTTTTTCCCAACATAAAACACACTCCCGAATCACAACATTTGCGCTTTCACTAACAGTCAGTTTTACTTCGTGAATGTTAAAAAACAAAACCGCAAGAACTTGTCGATTCGACGGTGATTTTTCACCGGTTATTTCGTGGTTTACGTCTCCTTGGTAAGAAAATATTGTTTTTAGCACTTCTTAATTCCACTGACATCTTCGAATTATAAAACAATGCGTGTTAATTACCAAACAGAGTACAACTGACAATTAGAGCGAGTGCGCGCCACACTACCCGCACAACTTGTATGAACTTGTTTCGCCGCCAGTCGGTACTGGTTTCAGTGCTCGAAACATACTGAAGTTTAATTTGTGAGTATTTAAGTATTTAAATGAACAAAACTAGAATCTATGCGTTACAAAATAAATACTAAGAGACACACATATATATATATATATATATATATATATATATATATATATATATATATATATATATATATATATATATATATATACGATTCCTAAATTCAAAGGTTTAGGTGTCATGAGCGCTTTTTTCAATTAATTATATTTAAACTTAATAAAACGGCAAATTGACTAAAACCCTTTAGTAAAACAATTTAGCACAACAAAAATCAAAGCTAATTATAATTTTTCAACAAATTTTGCAATAAATTTTCAATATATCCACCATGTAGTGTATCTGGTTTTCACAGTTCGATTTGCACTTCTCTATGGAATCCAAATAATGTAAAGTATGTTTTCACAATGTTTGTTTTGAAATATAGTAACTCAATATACTAATTTGTAATATGTTCTATAAAAATCGATCCATAAGTTAGTAGTCCTAGTAGGCCAGGAATTGTGTGACAACAATAGTTTTTTATAATTATTATTATGAATCAAAGCTATGCTTAGGGATAAAACCCTGTTTCATATGTTTTAATTTGACAGTTAACCATGCTAAGAAAATATGATTTACGTGCATTTCTTAGTTTTTGGGTAAGGTTCTATTAAGAAATAGTGTTTTACTTTATAAAATGGCTCAATAATATTCTGAACAAGAAAGATTACACATATTTGAATGTTAGAGAAGCAAAGCTCTTAAAATGAATAAATGTAAACCGTACAAGTTTTGCCTGTTCAATACTTAACGGATGCAGATTTTGAACAAAGACTAAATTTGTGTAGCAACATGATTCAATTCGAAAGAAAAATATTTCCTAAAGTATTTTGGACCGACGAAGCCACGTTTAGTACACGAGGAATGTTCAACCTTCGAAATTGTCATTACTCGCCCAAAAGAAATTTATCAAGGGTAAAACAAATTAAAAAACAAGGCCAATAAAGCGTTAACGTTTAGTGCGCTATTATTGGTGATGTCATACTGGGCCCAATATTTTTCAATGGTTTTATGAATGGTCGAACCCAAATTAGAGAAATCATTCACACATTGCCCGCGCACATTCAATAAAGTATTATTTCTCAACAAGATAGGGCACCGTATCACTGCACTGAAGTAGTAATAAATTTTATTACTGAAAATTTTATTACGACTATATTCTAAAATGGCACTATCCCCTGACCTCCAAGGAGTCCCGATTTGTCCCCATTGAATTTCTTCCTGTGGGGTACATTAAAGAATCGGGTCTACAAAAGTCGAACCAATAAGATTGAAGACTTTAAACAAATAATTAGAGACGAAATTGGAGCATTAAATAATTCAGATACCATAAGAAATGCAATTCGGTCGTTGGAAACCAGATATACTACATGTATAGCTCCAATGGTGGATATATTGAAAACTTATTGTAAAATTTGTTGAAAAATTCTAATTATCTTTGATTTTTGTTGTGTTAAATTATTGTTTTATTGCAGCTAAATCTTTAGATTTAGGGATAGAACATATATGTACCAATTGATAGGAAATTTATTTACTTACTCGCAATTGCACTACGACTAAACACTGGAAATGATTCTAGTTAAAGCATATTTACATATGGGTGGGGTTGTAGCACTATTAAAACAAAATGTTATCTTTTGTTGTTTTTCCGGCTGCACCCAAACGACTTATGATGTTTAGCAACGTTTTAAATTCATCAATGCCGGTTTCTTGTTTGAAATATCCATAAAAGCGCTGAGGTAATATATTTAAAATCAGCTCTTTCATCACTGTACGTTCACCATACTTAGTATTAATTACAGCCACATCTATCACTTTATACTTTTTAGATATCTCGAGGTTCCAATCATTTTTAAAGAGCTTGTAATAGGTGCTTTGATTTAACTCCGGTAATAAAATTTGACCTTGAACTGCTTGACTGTTGACCTGTCATTCTTCATGTTTCCATGAACTGACTCTATGTTTGGATTTCGAAGAATTGTAATATGACACCTATTACCATTACTTTATATTTTTTGGACATCTTGAGGTCACACACATTTCCTGCAGATCAATAAACTTTGACCAGACATATAAAAACCACTCAAACAGATCAAAACAGAGCAGATACACACAGATTCAGAGATACATAGAGTCAATAAAAGAACAATTTAGCTTTGACCTATTTTTTAGCATAACAACCCGTCATTCTCCTTGTTTCTCTGAGATCCTTAGATTTCTATAAATTTCTATGAATTTGACCATGAAAATCTTGACTCAATTTAGCCAATACAGGAACCATTTAACCTTGACTGAGTTTTTAGATAGAAACCTGTTCATGTTTCTACGAACTGTTTAGATTTCTAAGAATTGTAATACCCCCCGCAGGTGAATAAACTTTGACCTTGCAAATTATATTTCTAAGAATTAACTTTAACCTTAAAAATGGATTTCTCAGCATTGTAATAACTTTGATTCTATGTGTTAACACATGACCTTGATTAAATTCAGTCAAGAAGGTCAAATTCTTAGAAACTGCTTGAACAATGGAGCGTGACCTTGACCATTTAAATTTCCCACCAACATACACATGTGCTTGAAATTTTTTGACCCTGAAAATTTCAAGGTCAAATGAGCCAGAATCCCCACAGGTATGACCTTCAATGAACTTGACCTTGACAAATACCTAGGTCAAAGTGAGCCAAAATCGGCCTTGTATAGCTACTTAAGAGAATTGCTGTTTACTTTAATCCATTATTTTTTTGGGTACGTTACAATGCTAGCTTAGTAAATTATTCAGTTAGCCTATTTTTTACACAAGGTTAACCAGAACGTATCAACCATCTTGCAAGATGTCCGGATCAACATAAATGCGCGATCTAGAAGCCCTGCGATAATCGTTAGCATCTTCGGAATTAATTGTAGCCATCGTATAACTGAATCACTCTCCGATACTTTATCAGGGACAGCTTCAGCGTATTTATTCTTGCTATTTGTGCATTGCACTGTACTATGGGCTTCGTCACTATTTGTAATTTCCTGCACATCATTCCTTTTAATCGAGATGTTAAAAGTATCTTTCCTCAGACTACTTCTAACAAAGAAAGTGTCTACATGGTCTTAATTTTACACCGTCATAGTGATACAGTGTGACCCATTTCAAATGGAAACCTCTCTGTAAAAATATATTTATAATCCTATGTTAACGCTTTTTTTTAAATGATAAACCATCGAAAACTCCACTTTATGACAAAATTTAGAGATAAATTTCAATTTTCAAGGCTTTCATGATTTATTTTCAATGTCGAAAATTCGATTAGCGATTTTTAATTGAAATTTTAACTACACCACTGGATTCAGTAACCTCTCATATGGGTAAATCCCAAATTTCATGAAAAATATTGAAAATGACAGATTTGTGACAAAATTAATGTAGGCTCATAGCAACTTTTACTTGATTTACATTTCTATTGAGTAATGGCAGATAATAATAGAGGGCCATGGAAAACAAATTTTATAGTAAAACGTCAAATTATTAGAACTATTCACTTAATTTATCTTTCTTTTGTTTATTTTTATGGGCTACTTCAATTTTTAGAAAAATCAAGCAAAAGTTACTATGAGCCTTCATTAATTTTGTCACAAATCTGTAATTTTTAATATTTTTCATGAAACTTGAGATTTACTCATATGAGAGGTTACTAAATCCAGTGGTGTAGTTAAAATTTCAATAAAAATCACTAATCAAATTTGTCCATTTTCGACATTGAAAATAAATCATAGAAAGCCTTGAAAATTGAAATTTATCTCTAAATTTTTGTCACAAAGTGGAGTCTTTGATGGTGTATCTTTTAAAAAAAGTCCCGTCAAAATCAGATAATGGACACATTTTTTACAGGGTGTTTCCATTCAAAATGTGTCGCACAACTGCCTACATTAATTTTGTCATAGGTCTGTCATTTTAAAATTTTTTCATGGAACTTGGGATTTACCCATATGAGAGGTTACTGAATCCAGTGGTGTAGTTAAAATTTCAATAAAAAAATCGCTAATCAAATTTGTCCATTTTCGACATTGAAAATAAATCATAGAAAGCCTTGAAAATTGAAATTTATCTCTAAATTTTTGTCATAAAGTGGAGTTTTCGATGGTTTATCATTTAAAAAAAGCGTTAATATAGGATCATAAATACATTTTTTACAGAGAGGTTTCCATTTGAAATGCACACTGTATATATATATATATATATATATATATATATATATATATATATATATATATATATATATATATATATATATATATATATATATATAAACGTAATAAAGAGGATTTATCAAAACATCTGAGCAAAGGGTGACATAACTAATCAAGTTAAGCTCAAGTTGCTCTTACCCTATTCCAACTTGGCAAGAATCAGTACTCAAACCAAAAAATGTTTACTAATAGAATCTTTCAAACATATTTTTGATGAAGGTTTGTTGAATACATTGCCAAACATTTATTCCGTCTAAAATAATGCAAATAAAGCCCTGTGTCATAACGAAAATAGGAAATGTTATAAAAATAAAACAATAATCTCTGTCAAACAGACGTTTAAAGCTTCATGTCAGATACTTAAAAGAAATTCCAAAGCCCACGCTTCTAAAAATACAGATAATAGAATTCATGCATTTTCAACCATATGTTTAATTTTAGACTTTTTGCTTTACATAAAGAAACTTTAGGAGGAAGGTTGAGTCAAATTAAATTTTCTTTAAAAATATGCCTACACATTTTCTTATAAAATCAATCTTTATGTAGATATTTGACAAACTTGAACTAACACTTAGATTCTACTCTAGGCATTTTTTGCCGCTAAATTACGCGTCGTACAAAAACGTGGACAGAATATAATTAATCGATATGTGTGTGTATATATATATATATATATATATATATATATATATATATATATATATATATATATATATATATATATATATATATATATAACGTATGTCATGTGGTGCAACTGCACAGCAACAAGTTTTCGTTTATTTCATTTTAAAGGAAGGTAATCTTCTTGCTCCAAACCTTGGTACGCTTGACCACAAACTTCAAGTTGTTTATTTTCGCTTAACACTATTTTCAAGGCTAACTGTTCTAGAATATTCTTTTCCAGCGCTTTTGCAGAATCAGTACTGTTATTTGAAGTTTGACTGATATGAGCATTCGAATCTAAACAATTATCATTGGTTGGTGAAACTCCTTCACCTTTGCAGTGAAAATAACAAACACATTGTTGGCGGCCATTAAGATGTCTTCTTCTATCGCATTTAAGTCACCCTCACCATCCCATGGTAAAATTATGCGGTCATTGTCTGTAGATCAGAATAGCATAAACTCGATTTAGTAGGACTTCCGCGACAAAATTTAAAGCTGGTGCTGAGAATACTATGCACGCGTTAATATAATGTAATTAGGAATTAACGATTTTCCTCTTTGTAATAATGATGGTGGCATATTCGATTGTCAAACTCCTCTATGTGAAAACAGAGGAACATAGAAACAATTCATTGAGACAGCACACAGCGGATTTTAATTCTTTGCGTATGTACTCGATTCCATTCGTATTGTTATTAATGTCCCGTTTAATATTCTGTGCATAATATACTTACATAACTCAATTTGAAAAGAACACGCATAAAACGGGTTGTGCAGGCTCAACACCGATACTAGAAAAGGACGCATTAAGGAACTCTTCTTGCTTTGTTTGTCGTACCTGGGTGATGTATGATTGTACAAGATATTGCAATGCTTCAATTGATTAAAATGAAGTGCGATGTTACCTTTGTTTTGATACGCTCAGAATTCGTTCCTTAGAGTTAAAACTAGTATTTGGGTAAATTAATTACATTTTCATATAGTTATAAATAGTTTAAACATTTTTATTGGTTGAACTATTTTCTTCCTGATAATGGTTTCCTGATTTTAGTTATTAGCATGAATTTAATAATTTTGTTGAAATCAATTTAGTCTTCTATGCATAAGTTAGGTGGTAATAGACGCGGCGAGTTTACTTTATTTAATGGTTAAATTTTCTTTCGCGTCAACTAAGCTCGGTACAGTAGCCATATTTGAGTTGAATTTGTACAATTTTGATGATAATTAAAGAACTACGATTGCCCCATAGTGCCAAGTATTTATAATATGCAGACGCGAGACAACGCCCGGATAAACAACAGTATTTCACATCACCAGCAGACGCGAGACAACACCGGATAAACAATAGTGTTTCATATATATATATATATATATATATATATATATATATATATATATATATATGTACACAGAGTGGAAATTAAGTAGTCGATAAAATCAATTACAATTCGAATGAGAGTTTAGGAAGGAAACGCCGGGACCCGTCGATTTTTATTTTCAGTTTAGAATTTTTTTACGTAAAAGTTAAATATACAGGGTGTGACAAGAAAAAGATATGACGCCATTGACATTTTTTTTTAATATCAACCCCCATTTTTTATTAAAGAATTAGAAAGTGTACATCTTTTTACGTATGATAAGATACATATGGATGATGTTTATACAGGGTGTCCCAAATTTGCGCCCGTGGGCGATGCCCCCCGTATTTGATGGAATGGGAGGACAAAATCTTGAAGTGTAGTAGAAGGAGCTGAGGGGCATATTTTAAAATTATTTTGGGTTATACAGAGTGTTTTATTTATAAAGGGTGAACCAAACAGGTTTCATTAAATGGGATACCCTGTATGCTACTTCAAATTGGAATTTAGCTCATTCTTTCAATAAATGTTTGAATATTTTATACAGAGTAGTTTAGAAGATGTGGCCATTTTGAAGAAATAAACACACTTAAATGGATGCCATGTAACATTTCTAATAAGAAATATTCAAATCATTTTTTTTAATAAAATATATTTTGAAACAGACAATTTTTAGGGTTAGGCCTAATTTAGTTGCAAAATGATTAACTTAAATGCTCGAATTGAGCACTGTTAACGTTTGAACGTTGTCGATGACATCTGCAGTTATGTTTCTAATTTATTGGCGAATTCGTGCTTCTAAGTCTTCTAAATTGGCCGGTCTCGTATCGGATACTTTACCCTTTAAGTGTACCCACAAGAGGTAATCTAGAGGATTGAAATCTGGCGATCAGGCTGGTCACTCAATTGTCCCTTTTCTACCTATCCAACGAATTGGAAAATCTTCATCCAAATCAGCGCGAACAGGTAACCCGAAGTGTGGCGGTACTCCATCCAGATATGCTTACATCACGAGCTGCCGGAATGAATTTTGTCAACAAATGCAACAGTTGTGTTCTGGTAACGCCAATTTTGTACAATCAATCCTTATTCCCTACGAAGCAACATATGTTTTAAACGGCCATGTGAACAGACAGAATTATCTATCGTTACCATAATTGAAGTTTTTAGGTTGCATTACTATTGGTAAATATATTTACATTACGTTAGTATCTTTTTTATTTCAATAATTAAATTTTGGAATGTATTTCGATATTACGTAATTACGAATGCCTGTGTACATTTAGTAACATCTATTTTTGTACTTGTAAAGGCGAGATGGTGACGTCATAAAGTTACATAAAATGGCGTGGATGATATGCCATTCTTGTAATGAATAGTTATAAATGGGGATACCTTTATATCATTAACGCTTGCTGTTAGTTTGCCTGCGTATGTAGTTTTTCCATTATTGGTATGTGCAAGACATGAAAATTACTTTACATATGTGGTCTACAGTTCGTTTATTGGTACGTTATTGACAAATGGAAAGTATATTTATCGTATATATGAAAATGTAAACTTTCACCATTATCACACATAACAAAATACTTATTTTTTTGGTTCTTTGTTAATAGTGTATTTTAAATTATACAATCTAAACGTTTCGGTGCCAATGGCTACGTTTAATTCTAACAAGTGCAACGGCTTTTGACTCAGAATTCGATGTTTATCCATGAGTTTTTTTTTATAATACTTCGCGCCTCTGGTTTTCACACTGACCAACATACAGTAAATGGCTTGAAACATGTATTATCCTTAGAATAGTAAACAAATAACCTTTAACCTAAACAGAAATGTTACTATTCGTAATAACCAACGAAACAAGCAATACTGGAACTGGTACCTGGAAACCGGACAGCAGTAGAACAGCATCTAATTTTTTAAGGAATTGCAATCTCTTTGGTAAGGTAACAAAGCCTGTACCACTACGACATCAGTAAGATGAAAAAGGAATTTATGGTACCGCTTTTTCGATCTTATTGTAATTTGATACAATGCAAATAGGTAATTCAGTAGGTCAACGCACCCAATGATTTTATTGTAAAGTTGGATAACAGAGGGACATTCTATTTCTGAGTATTTCTTTGCCTTCCGATATCATTTTTTCTTTTTTCTGCAGGGATACGCTCTAGCATAGGAGCTCAGAGCAGTAACTCTTTCAATATCAAACCACTTTACTGAAAATACTTAATATCCTTCAATTCTTGTTTTGAATTCCTCAACTGAACGCATCCTTCTTTAGTATTTTATTGTCGCTGCACTTGAATGCACCAATTCTATCGTATATTATTGTACTCAATGTCTATATATCCTTTTTATCGAGTTTAACTCGCAGAGAAATTCAATTATCTAATACACCTTAAAACCTGTGTGTTTAGGTATTATGATTTTATGTAGCTTATCGTATCCGAGAGTGTGTTTTTGAGATAATTCAATTACTGCTTAGATCAATATTACGCTTGATCGACTACACTTGTTTATATTCATTACATCACTGACTTGAGTAATTCACGTAGTAGAACCCAGACACATTCTTTGGGTAATTTTTACACTCCAACATATATAAAACTATAGTTCTACTTATGTGCAACGCTAAATCGACTTTTTAGCTCATTTTACAACGTTTGGTAAAGTTACCCATGATCGACCACGATGTCTGTGGGGAGTGGGGCGTGTGTTCGTGTGTGCGTGTGTACGTCTGTGATGTGTGTACGTCTGTGATGTGTGTGCGTGTGTGCGTGTGTGCATGTGTGCGTGTGTGCGTATGTGCGTTTTCTGCGTGTGTGCGTGTGTGCGTGTGTGCGTGTATGCGTGTGTGCGTGTGTGCGTGGGTGCGTGTGTGCATGTGTGTGTGTGCGTGTGTGCGTGTGTGCGTGCGTGCGTGCGTGGGTGCGTGCGTACGTGTGCGTGTGTGCGTGGGTGCGTGAGTGCTGGCGTGCGTGAGTCCGTGCCTGCGTGCTTGCGTGCGTGCGTGCGTGCGTGCGTGCGTGCGTGCGTATGTGCGGGTGTGTGTGTGTGTGCGTGCGTGCGTGCGTGCGTGCATGCGTGCGTGTGTGTATGCATGTGTGTGTGTGGATGGATGTTAGTATTCACGATAATTCCTGAACGACAACCCGTGCGTACTTCAAATTTTGTGTTTAAACTTGTTAGGAAAAATTCAGCGGCGGAGACGTGAGATGTATGAGATGCACTTTTGGGTTTATCATATACTTCTGAAACAGCCGTATATTTCAAAGATATAAATATACCATGATATAGACCTTATACATATCGATTAATTATATTCTGTCCACTTTTTTGATACGACGTGTAATTTAACGGCAAAAAAATGCCTAGTGTAGAATCAAAGTGTTAGTTCAAGATTGTTCAATATCTACATAAAGATTAATTTTATAAGAAAATGTGTAGGCGTAGTTTTTAAAGAAAATTTAATTTGATACAACCTTACCTCCTAAAGTTTCTTCATCTAAAGCAAAAAATCTAAAAATTAAACATATAGTTGAATATGCATGAATTCTATTATCTGTATTTTTGGAAGCCTGGGGCTTTGGAGTTTCTTTTAAGTATCTGACATGAAGCTTTAAACGTCTGTTTGACAGAGATTATTGTTTTTGTTTTTTATAACATTACCTATTTTCGTTATGAACATATTAAGGAACAGGTTGCGTAATTAAATTAAAAAAAAATTATTGTTGAAGTTACTTTATGTCTTTTGATTTCCACTTTTTAGGTTGGAAAGTCGTGTTATTCCACACCATTTACATTGACATACAAGATATTCCGAAAAACTGCTCGATGTCCTACTTCGCTACACACAGGGCTTTATTTGCATTATTTTGGACGGAATAAATATTTGGCAATGTATTCAACAAACCTTCATCAAAAATATGTTTGAAAGATTCTATTGGGGTAAACTTTTTTCTTGATTTGAGTACTGATCCTTGCCAAGTTGGAATAGGGTAAGCAACTTTAGCTTAACTTGATCAGTTATGTGTGCGTGTGCCCTTTTCTCAGATGTTTTGATAAATCCCTCTTTATTACCGTTTCTTTGGAAGCTGTTCCGTTTCGTTGCTTTCTTTTTCCTCATCTGTTTTATCCATGACACATTTCCTTCATTAGACGAAGTTTCGCAATGAAATTATAAAATAAACTATTTCAAAGGTCAATGGCATTGTGCTGATAAAAAAGTTAAATTACCATTGGTCGGCTCATAAGTAGGATCTACATCAGGATCACCTTTTTCTAGTTCACTTTCATTGGAGTCTTCACGTGGCAGTCGAATATTAATATTTTACTTTAAATTTAACTTTTCCGCCATAAAAAGATTTGACGTTTATCGTAGGAAGATCCAAATCTGCAATATTTGCAATCACGATATCATTTGCCACTAATTTCCGTACAAGTGAGAAATTGTTTTAGTACTATCTATAGTCTATATCTATACCACCTGATTTCTGAAAATAATACGAGTCCGAATGGTCTTAAGTGAACAAGATACCGATACAGAACAGGAATGTGGTACATATTTAAATCAGAACGTTAAGAAAGTTATGCGTAATTAACGCCCATACCTACTAATCTCGTCTAGTGATGTGCTAAAACAACACAATTTTACTGTGAAAAGAATTTATAGCGCCCCATACAATTAAAATGATTTAATACTTGCATGTTGCTTCAATATTACAGGGTTAAAGTATTTACATACAAAAGTGCATGTTGTGTTTACAATGATGGTGGTTGTTTACAAAATAGTTAATGATATATACATTTATAATTAAGGGGTTTTATTTATTGAACTGAGCCCTCTTCACCGGTAGAACTTAGGAAGCGTTACGTATAACAGGATATTGAGAACGTCTACTGAGATATACATAACGCTCTTATGTGTGGTTAAATCAAACCTTAATAGAACCCCATGGTTTGCTCAAATAAACCTATCAAACTTAACTCACCCAAAAATAATAAATCATTAATTACACTTTGTAAACATTCTAGTTAAAATTAGTACTAACATATTTTTATCAATAAATAGTTCTACAAAACGAAATTACTAAAACTTTTCTTGCTGCTCTCGTACATCTGTGGCGAATGCTTACGTCACGAGTAATGGAAGTTAAATATCATTCACCTAATTCAAAATTACACTAAAAAGTTCCAAACTAAAGTTAGGTTGATAGCGTAGGAGACATAATATTTGTATATATATGAAACAAGCTTCGTTTTAACTGTTTAAAATATTTAGTTAGAAGGATGATTGTTGACGTAACACCTAGTAACCGCCTGAAAAAATCCTATTAATTTATTAATACTTTTTATCCTCCTCAGAACTAAACTACTCCTTTAATACTAAGTACTCTAGATTTTCGATATGCATACCTTCCTGATAATTCAGCACGTGATTTCTAATTTTTAACTTCACTTATAAATTTTGAACCTCATAATTATGCAGTGCCATAAAAATAATTTTGAAAATCAACCTGCCTTAGTTGAATCTGGAGGTATCCTTTATTCGAATGTGTGCAAACTGAATTTAAATTTAACCCCTTTAGCTTTACTGTTTTACGAGGTGAACCAGATGTACTTCCTTCAGGTTTCGATCTGCCTACACAAGATTGACACGGGTAATAAAATCTTTTGATTCCTTTTCTCGCTTCATAAAGTCATACAATTTATAAATAATTTCACGAGCCTGACTGTAAACAACTACTCCACTCATGTTCAAAACGTTTACTCGATGAAATAATAAAAAGTGTAATTAAAATTAGTTTTATTAGATATATAAATAAAAAGTTTGCCTCGAGTAGGATTTGAACCTAATACCTGTACCGCGTTAACCAACTGCGCTATCGAGATTCAAGCCCCAATGGATGTAAATGTTGTCTTTATGTATGTAGAACTGATGTAAATTCTAACTATAATGAGATTACAAATAAAATTGCTTGTATTAGTCGAAATTTTATTTATGTATTTAATAAAATTAATAACAATTTCTAATTACATATTGACCATTGAACTCATTCGTCCATGACAAAACTTATAATAATAAAAAGTGTCTTGAAAAAGACATATTTTGTATAAAACATAAGGAATAAACTCAAGCGTCAACGTACAACGTGAAATAAATAAAGCAAATGACTACATTTATAAGTTGAATAGTAGCACATGTGTCGAATACTTTCGGAGCGTTTAAATCATATGCGCATGGAGGGGCGAGTGCCACGACATTTAGAAACTACTCTAATAACATTAAGCTCTATAGTATTGATCAAACCCACTAAAATTTTAAACGTATCAATGAATTCACAATAAAGTACTAAAGGTCGCCATTTTAACAAGCGAAAATGACTAAATTCTACTTTCAAATGTCGTTTTCAATTATAATTCCCACTCTTAGTTATAGTGAAACGCTAATTAAACGTCGTATATTTTTTTCACGAAGGGTCGATTAAGTTTTGCACGCAGTTTTGCAAATTATACGTACTTCACTGTCTAGATCTTGTTACAATACAACGGAATCTAAAATTTATGAATTTAATTAATTATTATATGTTCTTCCAACGTAATTTAACCATTTTAACCTCCAATCCCGTTGCTGTGCATTTTCATTATGTAGATCCCAGTTGATCCACAGAACTTCTATAGCTGTACCTGTCATCTTACATTCACTTTTAACTTCAAAATAATTCTTCATACAAGCAAACATTATTGTTCTATAATCAAATTTCATTATTAAGGACATAATCCAAAGTGAGATGAGGGAAGTCACCTAAATCATGCTCAGTTATTTGAACCCAACGAACGTTCTGTCTACGAAGATTGTTTACTTACACCCGGCTTGCTTTTTCCAGTAATTGTTGACCCAGCTCTTCGTTAGCGCGAGGGCGAAACTTGTTTATTACCGCTCCAGAAATACGATAGAATTCGCCAAGGTTTTCGATATGTGGTATTGCAATTGTTTGACCAAAAAACTTAAATATGGATTTGAGGTGACCGTTTCTAGCTTCAACTGTTCACCTTGTTTTAGTTTAGTCATTTGCTTCTTCAGTCGACAATTGGTTTTGGCCCTGTTCAAGAAAAGCTGTCATTTTGTTTGAAATGCCCACATCGTCAAGCAGAGGTATGGAATCTCGATATCTACGATCCAGCACAAAAATGTCACCGTGGTGAAACCATGCTCGTATTGTATCGCCATCCCTATTAAACTCATTAATCAGCATTTTGGGATCATTATTTTTAGAATCCGAACAATAAGGACCTTGGATTGCTAGTATATATCCGTCTGGAGTTGAGACCCAGTTTTAGTAACTGGCGACTCTTATGCACGTTGTAAGATTGTCTTAACACACGAAAGGTATTACTTTTTGGAGTAGGTCCCGTCAATATATGCAATTAGTATCGGTGTATTGGGTTACGGATTATGTAATTGGTTGGAAACTTCTGATACATGGTTGACAATGTAATCCTCCTTTGTAATGGCTTCAAGTCCAATATAACTAGGTACAAATCTTGCAATTAGCGATTCTCTAATTGTAGCAATGGCCATACTTACAGTCTATCTACTTGGGTAGTGAAAAATAATTTTCAAAGACTCGTCCGACAAACCTTGCCGAATCTTGCATAAAAATCTTGCATAAAAACGTCAAGAGCTCCTTTTTGGTCACATATCCTTTTGTCCACCTTGCCGAGGTATTGAATCACATAACGTATGCAATTCCCGAAAGTGTTCTTTCGAAACGGAGGCTACTCTTCTTCGGTAAAACTATCTTCGTACTCGTATACTACTGTTTTTTTTACCAACGAGTCGGATTTCTTGAAAAAATGCATTTAATTGCTGACCTTTAATGACATATGGTCTATTAACAGACCGCAAGCTTGAAAGTAACCGCTCCAAAATAAAACCCTTGCCATCCAAGTGCTGCCCGCAACGTAGTACATTTTCTGGTACGTAAATGTTAAAAGAATAGAAATATTTACTATACACGATACGTACATCCTACGCACATTATTATTACCATTACAAATCAAACAAGCATGGGTTGATGTTTGTTGCAAAACATTTAGTCTTAAACACCAATTTGGGTTATTTTCAACAGGAGCTAATTCGTAAAGTATCAGCCAAAAACAATTAGCGCAAGCTCTGGTTAAATCTGAGAATTCGGAAAATGGCGATTTCCATTTTAAACATATTATTATCTCCATCAATCCTATTCATTAGCCCTGGCTGTGTTAGCGTATTGCAGACATAACAGGATAAACGATTTCTAAATGACATTTATACGACTCTTCAAAAATCCTATTTTTACTGCACAACTGCTCAAACTAATTAAAAGACATGGCGTTTTCAATGATAATGCTTTTTTAGGTACAAATGTTAAGGCACGAGTTGCTATGCTTGTTATGACTTCGCGAAAGTCTTGGTAAATTGGTAGACGTCAATATCACAACTTTGGCAAGCTGTAGCGTAAAAACTGACTTTCTGCCTATGGCGGCCTTAGATTAGAACCTTACAATCTAGAACATATCAAAAATTTAGCCAAATCCACCGAAAACCATTTGCCATTTAAATGGTGCGGGGTCCTTTACTGTATTCAGCGACTGTAAGCGGATAGATCTTTGTTCGAATTATGTAAGCGATAACTGCAGTTTTGAATTGCTGGTCACTTACTTTGAAAGTATCTAACCCGCGAAGGTGACGAGTAATGTTATCTTGCAATTTTTCTAACCCAATGGAAGATTATTTGTTTATTTTTTGAATTTCAAAGATAGCTTTAAAATGGGAAAATATTAATAATTTCTCGTTATGATAACGTTATTTAAGCATATTTAATAGTAATATTAAAATAAAATGGGAATAATTAATGAAATCTTTACCTGTAAGAAACTTGTCAACTGTATATAGAAAATGTATCTGTAAGTTCAAATGTCTTTCTTACTTAAACATTTACTAAATAATGAAAGTAAGTTGTTATTTTTATGTTTTTAAATATAACTTCAAATCGTTTGTCAGCGTGGTAAATTTTTCAAATGATAAATAAAATTCTGCAATGCATATATCTGCAATTTTTAATTAAAAAAATACTAGTTTCTGTAATTTTTTAAAGTTAAAAGCCATTACTGTAACTTTTAATATGTACAATAGCGTCTGAAAAAAAAGGCTTAACTGTAAATTTTAAAAATAGAATTACAATGAAATGCTTCTAAGAATTCGGTCACCCGTAAAAGAAAGGAGAGGAAATAAGTCATACCTGACTCTATTCCGGATGCCACTTCTATTGTGCCCAAGTGTGGATGACTATTTGGAGTTGTGCATCTTGTTCCGGATTCCTTTTAAAATGATCATCTAAGTATTGGAATTTTTGTAAAATAATGTTTATGATCTGCAAATTCTTGAAATTCGGCTTCGAAGGACCATACTTTGTTTATTGAAAATTAGAAGAAACTTCGATAGATCTGGTAGCTGGCTCGAGCTACACTTTTTTTTATTTCTACCAATGTAGGCGTAAGGCTACATTTACGCAGAACATGTTTCTAGTACACTATTTATTAATTATTAATACATACTGAATTAATTATACCAAAAATAGAAGTTTAAATTAATATAAAAATACATGGAAATTTTAAACTACTACATTCTAGTGGTAGTGCTAGGTTCACAAAAGGGACCTTACTCAAGTACACCCTGCCCTGGTCATAAATAAGCCGCACAAAAATAGAAATTATTGGAAATAAATGGAAACGAAGAAAAACTTATGAACTTTGTTTGGTAATTAAAAATGCATAAAAATTACTCTTCGCAGTCATACGTACTTAAAACTTTCTTAAAGTCGTGATAAATCGTTATGCGAAACTTTTCTCGGGCTAATTCCATTTTCTTACTACACTTGCGAAACAAAACTATCTTTTTCAAATGCTATTTATGACAAATCAATTCAAGTAAAGAGGTTCTCTTAATAAGGCAACATTTTTTGTTTTCCATGGCCTGTCTAATTTATTTATTCTCAATAATAATGGCTTGCCCCTCGTAAACCATTAAATTTTTATTGTTTCCGAATATCTATAATTTCTTAACTATGTCTGGCAAATATTTAAAAGAACCTTTTTTTTTTCATGAAAACCAATGCCGGAAAGTCCCCTTCCAGTTTACTGTTTTAACGCAACATACTAATTTATCGGACAATTGTTCATATTCTATGTGTACATTTTTAGAAATAATTTTTTTAATCCACTGCTAAATCGCGCTAATTATTTATACCATCACAATGGAATGTATTCGTGAATGACAGAATAAGGTAAATTACAACTACATGCAGTAGCACCATGTACTAGATGGAAAAATAACACGTAATTTGTTTGGAGATAATTACACAAAGCCATATAGTCAGCGTTAATAAACTTGTTATGTTTTAGGGTCTAATTTACAGGAATGGATGGAAGAGGTATTTTGGTTAAATCGACGAATATTTATAATGTAGGATGACAAAGGTCTTTTGTAACAGCTGGGACAAATTTGTGGATTATGTTTGATTTCAAATCACTTAACTTAAACACATTGATTGATAGCGTTAGCTGTGTCATATTGTTTCCTATTATACCGGTAACTCAATATAAATGTGCAACATAAATGAGAGGTTTGACAATTTAGGGAAATTTGAAAATACGATGCATAATGCTGTCACAATTTAAGAAATGTTGGATAAATCCTAAACGAAGCGAAATAGTGTATGTGACTATTAAAACTATCGAAACTAGTTAGTGTGAAATGTAATGCTTTTAACTTACCACTCCAATGGAAGCTAAGCTTTAATTAAAGAGGTAAATCAATACTTTCCGCGACCATGTTTATTTAAAAGGTAATCGGTCAAATGGCAACACGCTTCAAATACTATTACACAGTTTAATTAGCAGTGCATTACAATACGGGTGTGCTCTCATTGACTTTTTTTAGACACGACACTGATTTTAGAACTCGCGAGAACTATAGTTTTTATAAATTTTGATATTACTTCTTATCCCTATTCTATTTCATACTAAAATACCGTTAGATTTCCTTCAGTTTGGTTATTGTTTGATACATCTATAAAGATTTCTTTCAAAGTAAACCGTTATTACTATCTAAGATACTATTACTAAATTTTGTAATAACAGTTTGAAATTTGCAATACAACCTAAGTGTTCAACGGTTAACACTGGAATTGTTTTTGTGTTGAAAAATGCAGAATGTGTATTAGATACGTTAAGAAAAATAGCTGCAGTGGTTTGGATTCTAAAACGCGTGACAACGTTTATTAAAGCTTCTGGTAAACTGTATAGTAATTTGAACAAGTAATACACGGCAGTTAGATGGAAGTATGTTCTACAAAATTTCTTCTGGTACAATCTGGTACAGTATTATTGGCTAACACGGCTTTGAAGGTTGAATAAACATACGATGTAATAATGTAAGCATTCAGCTAAGATTTGCGATGTCTCCCGAAAGAGACAAGCGACCGTCAGATGTACCCCAGTAAATAAATGTGTCGATAATGGAAATTAACATATGCAGTAAGTAATCCTGAATACAGCTTGAAGGCAACCATAAGATTTCAGGAAATGTAGAATTTACCTTTACCTACGAGCTAAGCTCGTCGAAAAGCGATTGTATAGAAATCCTTTATCATATCGAAGTTCATGTTGGATAGCTCAGTTTATACAAAAATATTAGGCATATGTTTTTCAATGGACGTGATTTTTTAAAGGAAATATTCTGTTAATTAAAAAATACATCGAACATCTTTTATCTGTGCTGCTGGATAGCGTTAAGGTAGTAAACTAGATATTAATTTTTGAGATATAATTTAAATAATTTAATTAAAAATGTCGAAATAAGTAAATAAATGTATATAACGATGAGTTTAGTTACTATTTATTCCCCGTAAAGCGGAAAATTGTAACATAAATAAAAAATATTTACTAGGAATCATGCAATATGTATGGGGGCGTAACATAGGATTTTACCTATGTTAAAATTTATATGTATGTTTACATAAACCACAATGAAATGATGAATGTGGAGTACCAATACGATACATTAAGTTACGCACGTCACAAGCTTTGTTAGTTCAAAGCACGTTCGTGATCATTGGCGGTATAATCCATACTAATGCTTCTAGTTGAGTTTAGATAACGATGAACAAGCTGCACGTGAGTAATATAACAGTGAGCGGTTTTTCTGGATTTCTGCTTAATTATAGTATCGTGAGACAATTTTCCGGTTGCTATCATGAAGTTTCACATTTCGTTGTTAAGTAATGCTTTTAAATGCAGGACTTTTAGCCCTAAAGTCTTCAGACGATGCAAACATTTACAACGACCTAAGTGATTTCCCCCGAAGAAATGTTTTACAGGCAGATCAATAACATTCACAAAATTTGGACACCAAGATGTGCAAAGCGCGTTGCTTACGTTTGTATCCACAATCTACACTAATAAAGCAAGTGTTCAATAACTAATTTCGTTTATATCTATAATGCTTATTTTGGTGCGCATCTAACAATAACTTTTATCAAAATAATTACTTCCTACATTACATTAGCAAATGTTCAACCTATTCCCAAAAAGGCGATAACACCGATCCCTCAAACTACCGACCAATTGCCATCACTTCCATTTTGTCTAAAATCATGGAAAAAGCCATCAATCAGCAACTGTTCACGTTCCTTGAAACTAAAAAACTCCTTAGTGACCACCAATATGGGTTTAGGAAAAGTTCAACAGGTGATCTTCTTTCATATGTGACTCAAGTTTGGAACAATACAGTAGAGCAGTCCGGTGAAACAGTTCTAGTCGTTTTAGATATCTCAAAGGCATTTGACCAAGTTTGGAATAAGTGTTTACTTGCCAAACTCACCTCGTTTGGGTTAAATGATACGCTCATCAACTAAGTTTCTAATTTCCTTGATAAAAGACGAATACCTGTCGTAGTTGATGGATTTTTTCCAAAGAAGTTAGCATTGACGCGGTCGAACCACAGGGATCCGTTATAGCGCCTACACTTTTTCTGCTGTACATAAATGACCTTATTTCTTCAACAACTAACCCCATCCATTGCTTTGCTGACGATAGCACTCTTCACTGTAGTTCATCTCAATCTACTCATAGTGATAATCCACATTCTATGTCAAATCAAGAAATTAAAGCTGAAATAGCAATTTCAGTCATCAAAGGCATTCAACGTATTCTCGAATGGGGAAGCAATACTTTAGTTCAATGTAATGCTAATAAAACTCGGTGTTGCCTTGTGTCCGCCGAAAAGATCGATCATTTCCTGTTGTAAGTATGAATGGCTCAGTTCTTAAGTTTTCAGACTCTATTACTTTAATAATAATAATAATAATAAACATATTTATTCTTTGACAATAACAATTATTGTATAAGATTCGTCAATTTTCTTAATCTAATTAATTAAATAACACACTAACGTTACAAAAATTCGTCAAGACTATATACACATTTTATGACTAGATATTCTTTTAGTTTGAGTTTAAAACTCTTTAATGTTTTGCTATTTTTATATCCTCTGGCAATTTATTATAGTAATTTAACCCTAATTGTCTTGGAGATTTGCATGCAAGCACGCTTTTATAGGTCGGAATATAAAATTTTTGTTATTTCTAGTTTTTATGTTGTGAATGTCACTTATTAACAGCCAATTTTGTTTATTTTGATAAATGTAGAGACACAATTCATATATAAATAGACTAGATAAAGTTACTCTGTTGGGTATGACTGTATCTTCAAATCTCTCATGGCTTGACCATCTTCTGTCAGCTACCAAAACAGTTGCTCGTAAAATAGGCTTTTGTACAGATCTAAGCAGTACTTTACCTCTCGACAACTCCTTCTGCTGTATAAGGCCCAAATTCGGCCTCATCTGGAATATAATTCTCACCTCTGGGTTAGTGTTCTCAATGCGCTCTCGATACCGTTGATCGTAATGAAAAGAGAGCGATTAGGCTTATAAATGACCTGTCCTTAACTTCTTACATACAGTCCCTGGAGCATAGAAGGATGGTTTCAGTTCTTTCTTTGTATTATCGTTATTACAACGGCTATTGTGCTGCTGAATTATATTCTTTGATACCATCTCGGGCTATCTTTGCGAAAAACACTCGGTTCGCTCATTCACATCATCAGTATGCAGTACAAATCTCCACTTGTCGTATCAAACGGGCGCAATTCACATTATTCTACACGGCTTCTAAACTCTGGAATGATCTCTCTAGTTCCTGTTTTCCTCTCACTTATATATGAGAAACTTAAGGTACTGTTCATAGGCCAATCTATTGGCACATTATCCTCATCCATCCTCTCCAAGTGTCCTGAGTGCTTTAGTACAAGGCCAAATTTAGCATGTTCACGTCCACAATCATAAAAAAAAGAAAAAAGACTTTACTCCAAATTAATAACATTTTTCGAATGAGTTCAATTACTACCAGTACTTATAAAAATAGGTATAATCGAAAGACCTAGATATAAAATTACTTTTCAAGTGGATGGTTTTATAGGTGGTATTTAACCACCGGATATTTTTGCAAGATGCAACCACACAAACATGAAGAACTTATGTGTGATTTTCCAAAGCAGGCACCCTTGGTGTTAATTTAATTTACGTTTAGTTAAATTAAGTAAAACTAAATACTTGGAGTTTCAATCGTAGACTAAAGGGTAAACAAAGTTAGACGTGGTGATTTATAGAACACTTTAGTCCAGGCGCTAGCTCATTGAGTGTGCAATGAAAGACGTATGGAATTAGACTTTGGTTATTGTAAAGTGGTTATTATTAAACATGAAAACTTACGTCGTCGAATTTTAGAGTAGTCAACAATTCAAGGGCGGGTGGTTAAAGTTGCGGAAAATATCGTTGGGGAATAGTTTATACGTCGCTTACTATTGGTTGTAGATAAACAAGCTTTTCTCTGGCATTACTTATCTATAACTAATGTACAATACAAGTTATTGATTGTTTTTGCTTGTGATCGTGAGAAAATATATAACTAGTACGGCTGAAGTGATTGTGGTTAAATAGCAAATATTCAGTTTTTGAATGTTGTATTACCATGTATTCTGTAGTTTTGTTTGTCGTAATTCTTACACCAGCATGGACAATGGCTGCTTATGTTTGATGATCCTACTGCTAAAAGAATCTTTAGACATAACTGTATGTGAAATATGTCATATAAGTAACAGATACCCAATAGTAACACATTCTAAACCTTAATTGTATTAAACATTAGTACAATGATGACAGCATTATGTTCCAGTTAGATAATTTTGACATATCCCCAGAGAAAAAATCACAAGAGGGTTCGCACTGGTCATCGTACTCTCGAACATATTCCAATCCATCGTGTTGGAAACCTTGCCGATAAATATTCCTAGACGGCTCTAGAATTATGTGCCGGAGCACCATCTTGTAAAAATCCATAATCTTCAATGTCAGCTTGAGTAAATCAGCTTCTACTTCCTAGTAAATTTTTGGTGCGTTCAGAAGGTAAAGATCCGTTATACAAAAGTGGACCAGCCCATATTAAAACCGAAACGGTATTGAGTTTCGCACTTTATAAGCTCTAGAATTTTCTTTCGCCTAATAATGAACATTTGTTCCGTTGAAAATTCCACTATTGGTCACCTGACTTTCATCCGATCAAATGATTTTGTATGGAAATTGCTTATTATCTGCATATTACCTGGTATACCATTCTTAGAACTCTCTGCGCTTCGCTGAATCTCCTTGTTGAAGTCCCTTGCACACTCTAAATTTAAATTGACGTATTTCTTATTTTTTTGAAATAAAATGAGCAGTGGAATGGGCCACTCCAATGGTTTGTTCAATGAGTCGTGTAGAAATTTCAGCTAGTAAAGCATTGTTTCGTTTTTCTTCATTGCCAAATTTTTTACGGGAATTTACAGGTTTTTTAAATGCACCATGTCCACTTACATTAACTCACAAGTTCCTAAATGTGGTTTTATGAGGCTGCTCTAACTTTGGATATCTGTTTAAATATATGCGTTCCACTTCTTTGGAGTCTCGTGGTCATAGTATTTAACACGATCGCATATCATATTTCGTGATGGTGGTCCATAAGAGGCTCAAAACGCGATCAGACCATCAAATGTTATACATTGCTGAATTTGTAATAAAAACCCTTTCAAAATCAGTTTTCAAATCAGAACCGTAGTTTAAAAAAACAAATTGATGATAGCTATAAAAATGGGAAACATCCGATTGAAAAACTGACTATGCCATTTTAAAGCCCGTAGCAAGTTGCCATTTTATTGGCCCCTTAATTACACAACTTTTTCACATTTAACCGGAGTTGTACATATTACCATTTCCTAGATCCCCATAGTGAGAATCCTTATCTTGGACACAGTGTATATTGTGATACTATTATCATATTTTGCCTCACACACGCTTATGAACTATATAATCTTATTTTACTGGGTTACACAAAATTTCAAGTTCTCATTTTGTTATTTTTTGTTGCAGAGAACATATAAATTTAAGTTAAATGAAATATTTTTTGGTAAAGCCTACATATAGGCGAAACGTAACGTTGAAGATTTATTAATGACGAAATCTTTTTTATGCAAATTAAAAATTATCTACATTAATCTATTATTAGGTTTTATAAGAATGTTGTTTTTGTAGCTTTTAATCCTCAATCTATATTGTATCAGCTACAAGTTTAAAATAAACCATTTCACACTTTAATTTCAAGATAAAATTAGGAATAATTAATTTACAATTATAAAATTGTAAGGTAAACAATACCGTTAAATGGTACACCGTTTATTATGTTTATTAATAGCTAAAGATTATTTATTCCCAATTTAACATCGTTCTCTAAAATTGAAATTGTATAGTCTCAATGTGCAAAAGTGTTAACTACAGGTGGTTAATGTACATACATATTTTAGATTAAAGCTTCTGTCTTACAACTATTTTGTGTAGGGGTACTCGGATTAGCACTTTTTACTTGTATAAGATTAGTTAAACAAGTGACAGAAATGTGTTAACATTGATTTCTGATTAAGTTATTTTAATTACTATTTTTTTGGTTTTGGTCTCTGATAATAACCATGCTATTGACTTTAATACGCAACTAAATTTGTAGCAGCACATAATACTCATTTTGAACGAATTCATCAATATGAGTTTAATGGCAACCTTATAACGATCAAGCAGTAACCAAAATAGGCATATTACAAATCGTCGTGGAATAATTAAAATTTCATGGACCACGTTACCACGAATTAATGCACAATTTGGTTAAAATGTGGTGTATGTAAATGCTACGTCAACATCAAAATTGTTTGAATTAACTGGTATATAATGTGTATATAAACGCACCATTATTGCGCCCGGTATAAAATTTATATTTACAGGTTTTTATAACGTTTGTCATCATATTTTGATTATGCACACATCGTCCGAGGACGGACTCAACAGTGACTGTGATATATATATATATATATATATATATATATATATATATATATATATATATATATATATATATATATATATATATATATATATATATATATATATATATCCGTGTGTGTGCGTGTAAGAGGGTGTATACCTTTCTTATTAAATAATGAACAGACACTGAGTAAGTTGCATAGACAGTGCTCCATTGCATATACGAAAAAAAGCCACATTCTGTATCAATGGGAAAAAGTGAAACAAACGATACGTCTAACACTATCGATTCACCATCCAGATCAGTATCCAAACCAATACAACAAAATGTGCACTTGGAAAACTTGATATGTATAAACATATTTTTGCCAAAAAAAAATTAAGAAAAAACATTTCAACATTGTTTAGAACTACAGAAAGGGTTAAATCTTTCTAACTGCATCAAGATGATTTTTTTTACTCGTTTAAGCACATTCCACTCTGTCGGTGTTCTTTCTGCTGACATACCTACTTTATTATAAAAACTGTAAATATGAATATTTCAGATTGTTCAATACTCAGATTATCTAAATTTGTTAATAATTTAACTAGTAATTCAAAACAAAAAACCGGTAATTTCAAATAAAATACAAAAATATTGTAATTTCAATTTAAAAACCTAGGCATGTAACGCTATAAATCTTAAACAAGAACTTGGAATAACCCTCTGTATGTTTTCTTGGTATTAAATGAGGGATTGAACTCAGCCAGCTGCCCTGTCACTTGAAACTTAACTCTACCCTGGTAGGTTCCTATAATCCAAGGCCCGACACGTATATGCAACTTTTGCATGAGCAGGGAAATCGAGATTATAGTTTAGTAACACAACAGAGATGGATGTTTTGTTAGTTGGTCAGCATATTTCTTTTATTTGAATATTAAGTACAGTGAATTCTGTCGTAAGGTGTATGGCTTACATCCTATGAAGTCTAGTTTTAAAGTATTCATTCTTTTACCCATGGCACTTTGATTGGTTGGAATGCATGTACGTTATTTCCATCTATAATATCTAATATTCCAATTGATATAAATTTTAACAGTATGATTTCATTTTTCAAGATGTTTATCATTCTGATTGCATCGAAATGTAATATCTTAGTTACGTATCCACTGTAACATTATCCAAATTGAATTTCGCGCATGCTTCTAAATCAAATATTATTTTCACATCTGACGTTTTAACTTGTACCGATGGACACTTTTACAATTTGTATGTTACACAATCAAACCGCAAGTTGGCGATTAAGTTTAGTGGACATGGGGGTTGAGAACCGTAAGTAACTGAAATTTGACTTCAAACGCCGTAACTTACCGCAAAATTGCTAAATGTGAAAGCGCCACCATGGTGTAAACTGATCACTTATTAACCCATTAACGGCCAAATCTTTCATTTTAGTAAGAGGTTTATCTAAGAAATTATGTTAATAGATGTCTTACTGAAAAATTTACAAAATTCAAACTCAAGCTAATTCGGTATTTTGAAACATTTTCATCAAAACGATCCGTTCCACCCATGTAACGTATGTAATCAGAAATTGTAGATGGTCTAGGAATCATATATCCTGTTATTCACAATTTGTTAAGCAGAGCAACATTTTGGTATACTTTGCTGAATAGTACCACTACACTCACACCCTTGTTGTATCAGATAGAACAAAACGTTGAAACCAGTAAAGGTTATCAAAATAAAATCTATATGGTCGCTGCTTTTCTGGAGTCGTCCATCATGCTAATTAGAGGAGCTGAATTTCCCAAATTCTTGTTCATAAGTTCGGTTCAGGTTCTTACACTGGTACAAGTCGAAATTCACGAAATAAACACTGGGTGCATTGAGACACCACATCTTCTACCCAAAGCGAATGGGTTTTCCTCTAATAAATTGCTTACAAGAGTGGAGTCCAAAGTACTTTATGATACACTTATCAAAGTCTAAATTCTGGAACCAGTTTTCTAAAAAATTGTTTTTTAATTTATCCATCAATGACCTAAGTTTCCAGGATTTATCAATGTTGTTTGGTTTCGTATTGTCACAGCAATGAAGACATCTTATGATTTGCCTAAATCTATATAGTCTCTTCGCATTACAGACCATACAAGTCAAACAACATCTCATTTCGACAATAGAGATTTTGGGTCTCTGTAATTCATGAACAAGCCATATTTAGTGGATTCCTGAACTAGGAAACACATAATGTCATCGTCAATAGATTTTTCAAGTGTTTCCACAATTCCAAAATTTTCAAATACTTTCTTTTGTTTATGGAATTTTTTTGTGATGAAACAAGATCTTCACTAATCCAATTAAATATTTCCTTACCTGGTCTTGGTCCAATTGGTTGAGGGTTTTCTAGAATTTTATCTA
This sequence comes from Vesta saturnalis, assembly GCA_036346205.1. NCBI lineage: Eukaryota > Metazoa > Arthropoda > Insecta > Coleoptera > Lampyridae > Vesta > Vesta saturnalis. The sequence goes on along the minus strand of JARFJB010001938.1, from coordinate 948,045 downwards.
CCTCTAAATTTCCTTTATCGTCAGATTTCTCCTCTGCATTCGTTACTCTTATTAGGATTTCGGCCTGAGCCGTCAGTTGCCCCCGACTGAGATTATCTACCAGACCCCCGTCATCCTCGTCGGCTGAGTCTTTGTCGGTAAGGACACTTGGATCTCGAGGTTCTATATAAATGGCAGATGTGTCCAAATTATTGTCATAAACTAGGTGAAGATCCCCTTCTAGAGTAAAACCCCTGATCGCCTGACACAAATCGGAAACGTTACCACTTCACCACAAAGCCTACATGAAACAATAGCCATATTTCTGTTTACTTTTTACATAATGATCATTTCAGTTTCACACTTTTGGTGTTCCTTTTTGACCTCTCATCCGGCTAGCGTTGCCATATGGCAACAGCGGAATTTGAGTCACTATTTGTTCATACTATCAAATTGTATGCCCTAACCTCAATCATGTATCCCTTTATTAAGCTTTCATGTATGTTTCACAGCATATTACACGTTAGCAATGAAAACCTTCGTAGTTATAATACTTACTCTAATCTGAAGCCCATTATTTTCTTGTACACTGTACACGTTTACCGTTTAGATTAAAATGAACAATAGACGCTTAGACACGTGTTTTGCAGATACGTTCAGTACAACTGAAGTCGAACTTAACGTGATGTACAATAGATAGCAGCACAAGTATTGATTTGAATTTGCGTTGCCATGTGGCAACACCAGCCGTTAATGAGTTCTGAGATGCTAGCCTTGCGAGATCGTGGACCACAAGACGTTTGCTTGTTCGGTACGTCAAGGTAACAAGTGCGAAGTACTATTTGAATACACAAGTCCAAACTATTGATAATCCTAACTGAACCATTTGCTTCAATCTCGTATAACATGAGCTAATATGATTGATGATAAATAAATCACGCCCGATATCTTTAACAGTAAAGTTCAATTAACAGTAAAACAAAAAAAAAGAAACTTCCAAAGCTTAAAGAAATTTAGAAAAAATATATGTTGCCAGAAATTATCGAATACACCCGGTATATTTGTCTCAACAAATTGGTGAAATGTTTTATATATACTTTTGAATTCGCCCTTTGTGTATTTGCTAAAAATCCCCAATATTAGTAAAATAAAAAAATATGAATAGTTCATAAGCGTGAATAAAATTTTTCGAAATTAATTGAAAGTGAATCTACCTTTTTAAATATTAAAATACGGTAGCTGTTAAAAGTAATGTTTTTTAAGACCATATCTTTCAAACAATCTTTGTTTTACTGAAATATACGTCCTTATGAGTGTAGCTTATGATATCAATTGTGCCGTTATTTAACTTAATTAATTCGTAACTTTGTTTTCTTACTAATAATATGCTGCATACTCACATAAATGAACCAATCACAATTTTGATAACAGTTTGTCAGTGCACAACCTTTCAAGCTAACTCTAACAAACTGGATTTGAATCAATTGCACTAAGGTTTGACTGTAACCCTCTGTACACGTAGCTATTCTCAACAGCATAAAATTGCTTTTAATTAAGTACACTACCTGAAATTTTAATTTAAAGAAAAACTTTTACATAAATACATAAAGTAACTGTAAATTGGATATATATTGGAAAATAAATAATTGAAGTTTCTGTACTCCCCTACATTAATCAATATGATTTATTAAATCAAATACTTGAACTAATTTCTCTGGCTAAACTATATTTACAACATAAATAAATTTTGTTAATATGAATGAAAGTAAACCCCCTGTAAAAGGTCACATGCACATCAATTCAATAATCAATAGGGTTCATCGTTCAGTTATAATGATACGCTCAAATTCAATTCCTTATAATCTAATTGCTTCCATTAATCTCCGTAATAAAAATTCTTTATAATGATGGTAAACAATGGTATCCTTTATGGCACGCTAAATCCACAACTTTTAGTATTCCAGTTACGGGAATCAACCGCACTGTTCAACGCTTTAATGGTTCAACCGCGGCAAGGCGATTAAATGCATGATACACAAATGGCTTATAAACGAAGCTAATCTAATACCATAAGGTACTGTAGAATCGCCTTTATCGTCTGTATTCACTTGTACTTTCGACAGATTGATTTATCGTTTATAATTTGTCCGTGCTCGTTTTTTACTATTGTGGCTTTACTTACAGTCTAGAATTATTAATTATTCAATATTTACACATGTGTTACTATTCACATTTAATATCTACAACGGGGTTAAGTTTAACCTTTCTTCATTCGTTATTCAACTGGTTTACCTTATTTACCAGTTACAATTCTTTTATTTACACTCATTAAATGAATCCCAATCAGCGAGTGTGTAATTAAAACACTTCAACTGCTGTATTGAAATTTGTGCTAAATTCATATTTGCGATATACGGAAAGCTTGTTAAACTGCGCTTAGTCAATCACCGAACAAACACATAAGATAGATTTGGCTGCAGGCCTTTTAAATGTAGAACCTCTACCTTCGCATATCAGTTCCATCTTACCATCTTGCAAACTTCATTAATTTTATGACGTTGATTAACAGTCAATTAACAATCAGTCGGGTTTTAATATCACTTACTCGTGCCGAGAAGAAAATCTAAAGCGGCATCAACGTAATCAAAACCATCAAACCTGTGCCATTTTGAAATTTAAAGAAAATGGAATAACTTTAGGAAATCCTCAGATTGGATTTTGAAATTCACTCTATAGAATATCCAAAGCTAACCCAAACTTTCTATGAGAATGTCGCAAAAAGGAAGTTTTCCTATATTGTTTTTTCCCTCTAATTTTTTTACAAGACGGTCTGACCTTGCGGCAACCTGGGTTATTCCTTCTTCTTCGAGGGAGATTTAAATTTAGTTGCTACATTTAAAGCAACCCTCTGTTCTATTTGAATTTGGGTCACTGTAGTGCAAGTGGTAGTATAAAACAAAGTTTGAAATACTAGAAATTTTTGTTCATCAACATGGGAACCTCCAGGACATTCATTTTTCAAATAAACAATTAAGAAACTTAATTGCGTATTCATGGACCTGTTCCATATTGTAAACAATGGCTCCCCCGACTAGCCAAGCCACAATGTGTACAGCCAGAAAAAAGTTATCAAGTGGGTCAATATTTTCAAGTTTGGTCTTGTGATATGCCAATTTACTGAGTGGACAAAAAGACACAAATTCAATCTGAAGGGTTTTATAGTTTGTATTTAGAATTGGATCATTTCATTTAGAAAGTGGGTAAGTGTTATTGGACAGTGCCATGGGTCGGATTAGCTGACATATTGGTGAAATCAGAATCTTACTATGATAGAGTTGTAGGAGCCCTCAAGTTAGTGATATGAGGCTTGAAGGATAATGGAAATGTCGACTGTGATAATCTTTTTTACCTGAAATGTGTTCAGATCCTTCAGCATCTACAAGATGCAATTATGAACAACATAAACGTAGGGAATATTATGGTTTATTATTGGAGGATAGTGGGGAGTTATTTAAGTTGAATAGGAATTGAAGTACAAATGTAGTAGAAATGACAATTTCAAAATTTAGGCTCAATATTTCCACATGGTAGAAGTACTCCTCAACTGCATACAAGCTTAAAGAGACTTTTTTACTTACTAAATGGTATAAAATAAATCCCCCAAATTGTTGTACACTTCTCTGTAAAAAACTGCAAAATTTAATAAGGGTTCAACTGGTGCAAACCCTTATAAGGTATTTGAAGGTTTAGGAATACGTCATAGGTATATCAGCTAACAATAAAGCGCTTAAGGATGATTGCCTCTCTATCCCAGAAAAGCATCTATCACAGATATGTTGTATGTTTTTTGTGGGACTATTATGGACCCAACTGGTGAGAGTGAAGGATATACCCGTCCTCCTTCTAAATGTAAAAAAAACGAAAGTCTTTCTCTATATGGAGACTCTTTACAGGACAGGGTAATATATGATAGTTCAATACACGAATGTTGCATGAGAGTGCAGATGAAAGAAAATATATGGGTTAACAAATACTACGGAAGCTTATGGAGAAGACTTAAGCACTTCCAGCAATTCGCATATTTTCTGTGTGCGACGACAGCACTAGTTAAGCTGGAAGTTAAAGGCTACCTTAAAAAGACAAAGTCGTTAACACGTACAGTGAAACTCTTTTCAATGACTGTGATTTAGTTTCTTGCAGTAATGGAAATTCAAAGAACAAATACAATTCGCTTGAGTGAAATTTATCTATGGTACTGTCTGGCAATAATGTTACTATTACTCAAATTAATTGCCTGACTTACAATTTGACTATAACTACTTGGAAATAATCAAAACATTAGAATTTATTTACAAGTCTGATATTTAATTACTCGCAAACCTCAAAATACTGATCAAACGTAAAGAAGGCTTTCGTTCTAGTATTAGGTACGATTGTGCATAATCTGCATTAGATAGGCTCGATGGTAATTGTGGAAATTTGAACCACCAATTAAAACGCACTTTATTCATAAATAAGTAATTGCATCAATACATTAATAAATCATATTACAACAAAAATATTTTGGATTTAAGGGTTAAATATATAAAAACACTTCATTAAATCAGGTTAAAGTGCGTTACAAAATTATGAACATTAAGAGACAAATGAATAAAAACAATTTAAGTTATTTCAGTAATGCACAATTCAAGAAACAAAGACAATCGCCCATGATTTATCTTCTAAACCGCACAATAATGTCATAAATATTCAAAATAAAATCATATATTTCTGCCTTACGTTGACTTTCTGAAATATTCAAACATTAGAATTATTTACAAGTCTGAAATTTATCATTGGTACTCGCAAACCTCAAATACTTGATCATATTGAATGAGGCATCTATTTTGGTAACCAATGCTTAGTGCTATCTGCATTAGATAGGCTGAATGAGATACGTTGCATCATTCGGATGGCTTTAACGAAAATCTGACGAATTACAACGAGCTTTGTAACATGCTTCAAAATGCAGTGTATACTATTAGGGGAAAGAACCACCAATAAAACCACTTTATTCATAAATCAAGCAGTTGCACATTGTACATATACTGGATCAAACGTTGGCTTACAAAAAGAAAGGGCTAAAACTTATATATTCAAATTCCAGGTTAAAGTGCGTACAAAATGTAACATTAAGAGAAAATGAATAAAAACCAGTTTAGTTACACAGAAACACAATAATAAAAAAAAAGAAACCTCATCTACTCACACCCACAATTGTGTCATAAATATTCAAAATAAAAATCATGTATTTTCCTCGTTGATTTCTTTTGCAAAGTTGTATTGCATGTGGAAATTTATCATTGGTATTCCCAAATACTTGAGATATTGAATGAATTTTTTTTTGTAACCAATGCTTAGTTATCCATTTTTTATACTAATATACCAATTCTGTTGGCTTTAACGAAACTGACGAATTACAGTACTTCTTTTAACAAGCTTAAAATGTGAGTGCATTATATTAGGGTGGTCTCAAAACATAGCAATAACAAGCAGTTACATTATTCTATACTGGATGAACGTTGGCTAACGAGGGCGAAAACTTATATATTCTATTCCATTTCTAGCATTATTAAACAAAACGAATACTGTATGTTACATATTTATACGATTGACGAGCGAGTAAGTGCGTTATCTACGTGCTCGTCCATGTGCACGAGTAAGGAGGGGAACATGGGTCTAAAAGCGAGTGGCTCAAAAAAGCTACAATGTATACAGTATGACTCTATAGGAAATGTCGTTGTTTTTATGCACGCAACACCTGTTTCAGTGCGTAATCAAGGAAAGCTAAACTGTAATGTACTGTATCCTATGGGTGATTCGTAATATATAAATCATCTCATTCTCATTTCATATTACGCGATTATGTCAGAAATACGCAGGAAAGAGTATTTAATATGAGGAATGTTACAACTTGGGAAGGAATTTCCTGTTGTTTTAAAATCTGCCTAAAATCTATACCTACAAAACATTCCAGTTTAACAATTTCAAAGACTTTTTACAACTGCAATCTTTCAAAGTTATTTACATTTATTCAAACTACGGTAACATTTACTATACTTTATTTCAAAGCATCTTCTTATATCAACTCTTTTACTTTTCTAGAATATACCAAACAACAAAAGTAATTCTTTTTCCAGCAATAAAAAACGATGTAAATCTTAGAAAGCTTCATGTATTCTGTAGACACATTTAATAAATATTTCAGCTGCAGTTTCAGTGGGTGTTAAGTACCATTACTAACCACACGAATTGCATTTTTTTTTGTTTATAGAGGTTAGTCTGTTATAAATTGTGACGTATTGTATCCGGCTTTAATAACCTAAATTTATAAAACTATCAATCTTATGAAGCAGTTCATGATTTTAATTATAAAATAAATTAGAGGAAATGAGATAGAATATTCTAAGCGCATACTCGTCCCAGGGATTATGTGAATGACAAAGGATTTGAAAAGGATACTGTATGTAGCCTCACTGTCCCTCAGTTCATAATATTGTTATTGTTTGACTATCAGAAATTTGAACGCCGAAATAAGGAAAGTACAAGTATATTCTATAACTATAAATTCCAGACCTTTTATAGCAATGTTTCTAATTTTTCACTGTACTGTTTTTAACTTAGACTATTTACTACAAATATTTTTGGCGTGCTTCGGTGACAGCGCTATAAACCACGTATATCGTATTGCCTTCTGAACAGTTCGACATGATATGTAATAGTCACAATGTAATTTACATGCTTCGCTCACATATCGAACAGAGCAGCGATTCAAATAGAGTGCACAAAAAACGAATACCATAGTTCCTAATAACACCTCGCGCACTCCGTTATTCACTCCATTCCGTATTATATTTCTAATGTAATATATCACTTCCAAACGTAACAGTAGCTGTTTCGTTGATTATTCGGCAAGTACAAATGACAGTATTTCCAAGTATTCTTTTTCTCTGTTCACGTATAAGTATATTATATTTAACCGTTTATTATGATGCAACAAGGAACTTCATTTATGATTCTTAAGAATAAATTGAATACTATCCTCCACAATCTAATAGATTTAATAAATTATCAAAAATAGCGTATGTCTGAAAAGTGTTGGCACAAAATATTATATTCCGTTTTAATAAACAAATATGCTTATTTAAACTTATAGCTATCAAACATAATTAATAGAGCACTTAAATTAAATGAAGTGGTCCGAGCTTTTCTACGAACATCACGCATAAGGTCTTGGGAGGCCGTAAAATCTATCTCTTGAATTTTTCTGTGCATTCCCAGTATAATTGTTTTTGATTTTCGCGGGCTTGAGGTAGATTAGAGGGATTGGCGTTTCGTGGTATGAATGAGCGTGGAGCCAGTTACGAGTTTTCTTGGGGTTAAATCTGGCCAAAACATTATATCGTTTTCAGCATGATGTTCATTAATGAAATCATTCAGTTTGACCAGACAATTCTGAATATACCGCTGACTATCCAGTGCTTCGCCTCTTACACGCCCCACATAAGTGGCATCGATGTCCCCCTTATAGAAATCGCGCGTTTTACCAACAAATTTTGCCTTTTCTTTATATTTCACATTCTATGGACAGTTTTCTATGTTATCAGTATAGTAACCATGGTTACCCTTAATTTCTGAGTTACTTAGAGTGAAATATTTTTCATCACCAATAATAATGCCTTTATTGTTGACCAAATGTATCCTCCTTGATGCCTGATAACATCATGGTATCCGTACCAACTGATTTGGCGTATATTTTGGACATTTTCTTCTCTTTCGATAATCTTGACCATTCCTAACCAATTCCCTCCTAACTGTATCCTTAGATGTTCTGTACTCCCTTACCAATTTCCTGACCAACGTTCCGACTTTCCAACTCTATTCTTTGCTCTTCTTACTAAACTGTCTGCTCTGCCTTGGGTAAAAGTTCTGGGTACAAGAATAAAAACAATAATCATAATGTGTTACATAGTATAAAAATACACATACCATTGTTCAAAGTGATCCTAATATTAATATAATTCAAA